>CM021102.1:34613353-34847580 GCA_007115665.2 Sequoiadendron giganteum | reverse complement strand
TCTCTCTCTCTCTCTCTCTCTCTCTCTCTCTCTCTCTCTCTCTCTTCCTCTTAAGTCTTTCCCTCTCTCATTCTCTCCCTCTCCCTTTCCCTCTCCTCTCCTCTCTCTCTCTCTCTCCTCCTGGCTCTCTGTCTCATCCTTCCTCTCATCTCATCTGTCATCTCATCCTCTCCTCTCATCCTCCTCTTTGATCTCTTTGATCTGTCTCTCCTCTCCCTCTCCTCTCCTCTCCTCTGATCTCCTCACTCCTCCTTTGGTCTCCTCCCTCCTCCTCCTCTCTCCTCTCCTCTCTCTCCTGTCCTCTCTCCTCTCTCCTCCTCTCTCTCCTCTCCTCTGTCGCTGTCCTCTCCACTCCTCCTCCTCTCTCTCCTCTCACTCCTCCACTCTCACCTCTCGATCTCCTCTCCTCTCCTCTCCTCCTCCTCTTCCTCCTCCTCCTCTCCATCTTGCTCTCTCGCTCTCCTATCTCATCTCTCTTGGTCTCTCTCGGTCTCCCTCTCTCCCTCTCTCTCTCCTCTCCTCTCCCACTCTCCTCGCTTTATCTCCCCTCTCTCTCTCTCCCTCTCTCCCTCTCTCCCTCTATCCTCCTCTCTCTCTCTCTCCTCTCTCCTCTCCTCTATCTCCTCCTCCTCTCCCTCCCACTCTCCTCCCTCTATCTCTCCTTCCACTCACCTCTCTCTCAATCTCCTCTCCCACTCTCCCTCTCTCCTCGTTGTCTCGCTCTCCTCTCCTTTCTCCTCTCCATCTCACTCTCCCACTCTCCTGCTCTCTCCTCCCTCTCCTTCTCCTCCTCCTTCTATCTCCTCTCCTCTCCTCTCCTCTCCTCTCCTCTCTCCTCAGCTCTGAATCTCTCCTCTCCCACTCTCCCTCTCCTCTCCTCCCTTTGTCGCCATCTCCTCTCCCTTTTCCTCTCTCCTCTCTCCCTCTCTCTCCTCTCCTCTCTCCTCCCTCTCCTCTCACTCTCTCCTTGCTCTCCCACTCCGCCTCCCTTTTTATCTCCTCTCCCTCTCTCCCTCTCCCTCTCTTTCCCTCTCTCCCTCTCTCTCCCTCTCCCCCTCTCCCTCTCCCTATCACTCTCCAACTCTCCCTCTCCCTATCTCCCACTCCCTCTCCCTCTCCCTATCACTCTCCAACTCTCCCTCTCCCTATTTCCCACTCCCTCTCCCTCTCCCTCTCTCCCTCTCCCTATCACTCTCCCACTCCCTACCATCAACCCTTAGGTGTATGTGTGTACAAATCGGATATCCGATTTGTGAAAATTCATTGTGCAGAGGTGAAATCTTACCGTTGTAGAACATGTTTTACAAATCGGATATCGGATTTGTGGGCCATTTTTGTGCATTCCAACGAACCCTACATTCTATTTACAACACTTTGCAAGCGACAAACGCGCGGTTTCAGACAGGAAGAGACAAAGATAAAAATTTTGGAGCATCTTGTACTCAAATTTGTCATACATAATGATTTTTTAGCATCTTTTATTTGGTATAATGGGGAGCAGCAGTCATCAGAAGCAAAAATGTAAGAGAAAGCTGACAAAAGAACAAATTGAAGGATATAGACAAAGAGATAGAGAAGGTCATAGGAAGAAAAGATGAGGTATGTTAAATATTGGTGAACCTGAGCCCTATGGTCTTTCAAGTGAAGAGGAAATTGAATATGTTCAAGGTGAAAATGTAGAACATGATATTGAAATTGGGAATGAAAATGTTCAAATTGATATTGAAAATTTTTAAGGTGAAAATGTTGGAATTGAAGATTTTGAACATGATATTGAAATTGGGAATGAAAATATTGAAATTGATAATGAAAATGTTGGAATTGAAGATGTTGAACATGATATTGAAATTGGGAATGAAATTGTTCAAATTGATATTGAAAATGTTCAAGGTGAAAATGTTGGAAATGAAGATGTTGAACATAATATTGAAGCAAGTGTAAATTATGTTTCACCAGATTACACGAGAAATGAAGAACCTTGTGTGGAAGAAAGAGGTATTCCAAATTCAAGACCTTCAAGGACCCCTAAATGGTTAGTTGAAATTGATGATAACATTATAAACAATTTTGAAGGCAAGAGGTCAACACGAACTATTCGATTGTGGGCTAGAATACTTTTCAACCAATATTTTAGCGATAAGACATTGATCGAGCAATGCCAACTTTTTGTACTATTGCTAAAGATGCAAAAGATGAGACCTTTGCTAGCCAAATTGAAGATTCCTCTGAACAAGAGGACTGAAAAAATTCTATTATTGTCAAAAATATTTTTAATGCTCTCAAGTCTATTGGAAAAAATAACAAGAAAAAAGATAAGAGAGCTACTCGGAGAGTCATTACCACCGCTCTAGTAAGCCATCAATTGAAAAAGACTCGCTTTATGAGACAAACTTGTATTGATTTTGACTTAAATCATAAAAAATTGGATAGAGCACTTGCAAGAAGAGAAAGAATAGATGATCCTCTCCAAAATGATACATGGGCTTTTGCCGAAAGGCTTACACATGTTAATAAGAAGCTAACCGATAATGTAAAGCAGACAATTCAACAATTTTGGCATGATAACTCTAGAGTATCACCCAGTGCAAAGGATGTTTTAAAGTTAAGAATTGGCAGTCGAGACCATACACCACATCCTAAACATTTCTTGGAATCAAGCCAAACAATGTTGTTCAACAAATTTATTCAAACACATCCAAATATGGAAATCTCGCAAAGAACTTTTGAAGGTTTGAAGCCATTTTATTGTGTGCCTCTTAAGATTCATAATACTTGTTGTTGTAAATACCATGTGGAGTTTTCAATGTACCATGAACTATTATGCTATATCCGTTCTACTTTGCATACTAATGAAATGTTGTAGGAGTGTGGTGCAATGCATCTTCTGAAATCATCAAGGGACTTGCTAGATCTATTTTTATGTTATAGGGATGATGGTTCCTTTTTCTATAGAAATGATTGTTTAAATACGAAGTGCTCACAATGTGGTAGCTTGTCAAAGTTTGTTCAATGTTTTCATGAGGGTTCCGAACATGAATTTGGAAAGAATCTTGTTGAGAAAAAGAGATATGAGATAGTCAAATATACTTTGCAGAGTGGAGGTGAAGGTTCTAGATGCGAGTTGGTTACAAAAGAATGCAGTGTTGCTGATTTTATTTCAGATTTTAATGACAATGTTTTCTACAAATATGCAAGTCATAGTCATAGGTCTCAGTGGTTGGATCAACAATTCAGGATATCTAAGGACTCTTTTCCAATTGGCACTATTATATCAGTGGTTGATTTTTCTGAAAACTACACATTGCAACCACAAAATGAGGTATAATCTCAGTATTACAATTCCATTCAGATTGCTATTTTTGTCCACATAACATTTAGACATGCACCTGATATTATAGAGGAGGATCGAAAGATAATCAGAGAGTATGATTTTTATATGAGAGGTGATAGATCTCACTCGTCCAAGTATCTCCAACATTGTTTCGAGAATTTTTTTGAGTTCTTGTAGGAGCATGATATAGCACTAGACCGACATCTCATTTGGTCAGATAACTATATAGGTCAATTCAAGAATGCTCGTATGTTTTATTGGTTGAGTAGAATGCATGTAGAGAGGGGTGTACCTAATATTTGGAGTGTTTTTGAAGCTGGGCATGAGAAAGGGGAGCATGATGGAGTAGGTGCATGTGTAAAGAGAGCTCTAGTTAAGGAGCAATTGAAGATTTCAGGAGAAAAATTCAGTGATGCACGTTCTATTATTGATTGGTGTAGTTCAACATTGTCACAAGGAGGGACACTTGATTCAACAGTGCATAGATTCTTTTGGTTGGTTGAGGAGGGTACAGTGGGAGGCAGATTGGATTGTCATACAATCAAAGATTCTTCAAAGATGCATTCTCTTCAAAGCTCAGATGCAAGCACATGGACCATTTGGACACGACAGTTGGCTTGTTTTTGTCAGAGTTGTATTCGGTGTGAGTGGGTGGATACATGGGTTCCACAGTATCTAACTCCTTTATCTCAAACTATATCCATGAAAAATTACACAATGAAAAGTTTACTTGATTACGACTGGCTTTCAGATCTACTACATCCAAGACATGTTTTTGCAGTTGTTGCACCGTAGGGGAATGAAGAGAGATCAAAATATTGGTTGGTCCGATGTGTGTGGGTAAATCACAAGCTAACACAATTGATGGAAGATGATGATGGGTTCATGTATCCTACAGGTTCAGTTGTGGTTGTAGGAACTTAGTTGCGAACATACATGATTGGAAAGAATGGTATACCTGCATTTGAAGACTATGAGAAACACAAAACCATTCTCATGTATTCACACCTTTTTATAGCAAGAAATATTTAGATGTTGAAGCATCATGCCAAACCAAAGACAAAAATACTATGGACACTTAGTAATTTTGATCATGAATCAATATTGGATACTCTTAAGCAAAGAGATGACCCTTTAGGCACACTTGAATAGCATATTCAAGAATGGAAAGTACAATGCTTAAGCCTCTTTTTTGTTGTGATAATATAGATATATCATTTGACAAATTTTGTGATATTCTTGGCACGATTGATCATGGACCTGCTGCAACAATAGCCAACTCTGATCCTTTCAAAGAGGTATGCGACATATTACAATAATATAGATTGGTTATTCAAAGCATCTTTTATAGTTTGTATTACCAATTCATCATCATTCAGGTTGTTTAGATTAATATAGATTTGTTATTCTAAGCATATTTTTTGTTGTTACAATATAAATTTATCATTTGACAAATTTTGCGATATTCTTGGCATGATTGATCATGGACCTGCTGCAACAATAGGCAACTCTTATCCTTTCAGAGAGGTATGTGACAAATTACAATAATATTGATTGGTTATTCTAAGCATGTTTTCTATTGTATGTAGTTTAACTGCTACCTTGATGGTTTGTACAGGTGCTTTTAACTCCAAAACGCCAACATACTACTCTTGTGGAAGACTGTGCCTTGAATGCCTCAAATAGGCAAATTTTGTAAAAATTGAATTTTGAAAAGGTCATAACTGTGTATAGGCATAATCTATATCCAATGATGTTTTTTGAAATACGGTTCAAATGTCTGGCATTGTATAAAGTGTATGTTTAAAATGTACAAAGATTTTTGTACTTAATCGAGCTACAACTGAAGGTTTTCTTTCTGGTTCTTTCCTGTTGGTATGCTCATTTGAACTAGGTTTCATAATATCTCCTATTTATATATAACAAATTGCAGTGGCTTGCCACTTTTTTGAAAAACTAAAAAGTAAAAAGTTCATTGTGAATTTCATTTCCCATGTAATTGATTCAAGTTGATTGGGTAAGAGTTTTCTGATGCAAGAGCTAGGACTTGCAGAATATTGATCCAACCTTAAATATTTCTGCCCCCACATTTCATTGACATTAGCACTTTGGACTCTTAAGAGAAATAGTCTGTCAAAGATTGTTGCCTTTTAGCACTTTGGACTCTTAAGGGAAAACGCCGCTCCAATGCAGCTCAGAGCGATTCAGCATATTTGGGTACAAAAGAGAACCATACCTAGTGTAAACGTACCCATCCAGACGTGCTGGAATAGTCCGTTTGGTCATACGAGTTCGAGAATGAAATTTGCACCACTTTGTAACTTTACACTGCTTGCATTTGGCAGCTTTTTCCCCAACTAAAAACTCATCACCATGGGAAAATGCCTTCGAGATAGAAAAAACTGAGAGAGGTTATTGTAGATTGTCTCAACATGATCCCATATCCTCAGACGAAGAGTTTTTAAGCATCACGATTTCTGAAAAATAGTCTGTCAAAGATTGCTGCCTTTTGGGACTTTGGACTCTTAAGGGAAAACGTCACTCTAATGCAGCTCGTCGAGCGATTCAACGTATTTGGGTGCAAAAGAGAACCATACCTAGCATAAACGTACCCATCTGGACATGTTGGAATATTCCATTAGGTTGTACGAGTTTGAGAATGAAAGTTGCACCACTTTGAAACTTTACACTACTTGCATCTGGCAACTTTTCCCTCAACTGAAAACTCATCACCATGAGAAAACGCCTTTGAGATAGCAAATACTGAGAGAGGTTATTGTAGATGGTATCAACACGATCCCATATCCTCAGATGAAGAGTCTGTAAGCATCATGATTTTCGAGAAACAATTTGTCAAATATTGCTACCTTTTAGCACTTTGGACTCTTAAGGGAAAACGCTGCTCCAATGCAGCTCGGAGTGATTCAGCGTATTTGGGTGCAAAAGAGAACCATACCTAGCATAAACGTACCCATCCAGATGTGTTGGAATAGTCTATTGGGTCGTACAAGTTCAATAATGAAATTTGCACCACTTTGCAACTTTACACTACTTGCATCTAGCAACTTTTCCCTCAACTGAAAACTCATCACCATGGGAAAACGCATTCGAGATAGCAAAAAATTAGAGAGGTTATTGGATGGTCTCAATACGATCCCATATCCTCAGACGAAGATTCTGTAAGCATCATGGTTTCTGAGAAATAGTCTGTCAAAGATTGTTGCCTTTTAGCACTTTGGACTCTTAAGGGGAAACGTCGCTCCAATGCAGCTCGGAGCGATTCGGCGTATTTGGGTGCAAAAGAGAACCATACCTAACATAAACATACCATTCGGACATGTTGGAACAATCCGTTGGGTCGTACAAGTTCGAGAGTGAAAGTTGCACCACTTTGCAACTTTACACCTCTGTAGAGATTTAGGGATGTCCTCTTTAGATCACTCTATTCTGAATAGGTTTGCGGAGCTACCAATGTTAAATCCAAGTTGAATGACCTTGAGCAAATCATATCCCAGTGAACATGATAGAGGTCTCACTTCTTCTTGAATGCAGGAGCACCATCTGACCCTTTATCTCCATTCTTCTTGAAGCATCTTTTCTTTCCTCCTTTTCCTTCCTTCTTCGAGGATTGAGTGGAAAGAACATGAATGTATTCATTTGTAGGGCTTCATCCAATACCTCTCATAACCAACCTTGACTCCTCTTGAATACAGTCAGCCCTTAACCGATAAAACTTGGGAAGTTTTGATCTCACGTTGATTCCTTGAATGTAAGACTCCCAAGATGAATAAAGACCATTAAGAGACAACATGGTCAAATCTTTGTCATCAACAATATGTCCATTTCTCTTGTTGTCTTCAACTTAGAGATCAAATAATACAACTGAAAGCACTCAAAAAATGAAACACATAAGACAATAAACACAACAAGAATTTTTCTTACAACTTAGGCCTAGCTCATGGCTGAATTTGATACAATGAATAATAGCACCTCTCGTAGATGCAAAGATATAATCGAATATGCTTCTCCTTGAAATTGGCCCGCTGCTGCAAGATGAAGCGTTGCTGCTCAAGTGCAAACTTTTGCTTGGATTGCAAATTATGCTGAATGAACTTGATTGACGAAATGAACAAACATCACCTCATATTTATACAAAATAAGGTGACTCTTCAAGGAGGTCGGCCTCTCTTGAAAATAATAATTACAAAATAATATCAAGGAAGGTCGGCCTCATCCATTTAAATAAAATGAGTATAAATTAAATAGCCATAGGCTATCATTTAATTTATTACAACTTAATGTGATCGCTATCATGTATGAAAAATGTGGTAGCATAGACAAGGCAGTGGACTATTTGAAAAAAAGATTCAAAGAAATATGGTCTCATACAATTCAATGACAAACAAATGCAATTGACAACTGCTCATAGTTTTTAGTTATGCAATGTGAAGTAATTGCATAACTGCTTAGGCTGACTTTGTAAGAACTATATATTGTAATTGAAATTTTTTTCATCTATGAACATCTAGTTGTTAGTTATGCAATGTGAAGTAATGATTTGAGTTTGAAAGATGTGTAATGCAATGTAATCAACGATATAAATATAAACTACATATAATATAACCATTCAGTTTTAAGCTATGGTACATTGATATTTAACCATTGCTCAAGATAAAAATTTTAAAGAGTTTAATCATGCACATGAGGAACAAATTAAATTTTGATTGTCAACTTCTATATATAAAATTATCCAATAATCAAGTGTATGTCCATATACAAAAATGGCATTGACGCCAACGCAAACAAATTTTTACAAAATGTGGTATATGCCATCTCAATATGTATTCAGAATTTACATGCCAAAATGTCTATCTCATCCTAAACTACTGGTCGATCATCAAAATGGAGCCTCTTTGAAGCACTCGTTGGCTCTGAAGGTAGCTGCATAAGAAAAATTCAAACCGCAATTGAGATTAGTTATACTATATAATTTAAAATCAAATAATTAACATCAAAATCAATATACATTGAATTTTAATTGAACTCTAAAATTGAAATCTTGATTACCTGAAATATACGTCTCTTCAAAGGGTCGAGAGTCCTAGAATATACCAAATCAACTTTTGAAATACCAATCTATATATGTGAACAAAAACATAAAATTGATCCAAGTTAGCATACGATTATTGGTAATAGGAACTTATTTACCAAACACAAAATAAAATAAGCACATACCTCTTTAGGTTGATCTTTTTCTTTATCTCCTTCAAGTGTTTCGACACCTCCTCCTCGAGGTGTTTCAACACCTACTCCTTGAGGTGTTCCAATAACTACTCCTTTAGGCGGTGTGTCCCTTGTCAACATATCTGTATAGCTCATAATTGCATGTACATAAAATTGACAAGTACATATGAAACTACCAATCTATGTCAACGTATGTATAATCAATATAAGATCTTAAAAATATTAATTCAATACAATTTGAGTTCAATTACCTTCCCCTTAACTAGATTTGCGCCTCCATAGTCTGGATGAGGCTGCACCTCACTCACACTAGGTATTTCCTATAGGAGGAAAACAAGATAAACATATAAGTTATTATATAATTTCATTAATGACAATTCAAATGACAAGCAAGTATATAATATAAAATGTAAATGAGTGAGTGCGAAAATATATATTGCGTGTGTGTCCAAGCCAAATGAAATGGCCCTAAGGGTGCTATCAATCACCCGTGTGAGCTCCTCCTCAGACATCAACTATTAAATAGACCATGTAAATAAATATTAGTACTTGATACTATCTCAGATTATTAATATTCATTTAAAAACAAATGCAAGTTATTAAATTACAACTTAAATCTTACTTGTGTCACTATTCCAGCATCTCCCTCTCTAGTAGGAGAGGACTCTGTAGGGTGCACTCCACTCCCCTGCGACTGATCTATAATGTCCACATCATGGAGGTCATAATCAGAAGTGTCCAAGGGATTCTCAGCGGGCTATACAAGAGGACCCAAGCATATCTGGTGGCACATAGTGCAAGTATGCGGCACACAAATATGTGGACCTGAGGAGGATGATGCAGCAGCACTCAAGCCTTCGCCAACATCACCAAAATGCTACTCAGCTACTATAGAAGCATGCAAAACCAAATGACCACTCAAAGAGTGAATAGCCTAAATAGTCTATGTGGATGCATCCTAGATAATCTCTAGATGATATATTAGAGGTGGTGTAGGAAGGGGAGGAAGGGGAGAAAGGGGAACATTTGGGTGTGAAACTACTATAACTGCCCCTAGTCTATCCTAGGGCATACCTCCACTGATGCCCTACAAGGGTTTAATGTCAAAGTAATTGACATGATGCCCTAACACAAAATCAACATATAATTTTTTAATAAAGTAAAATGGTATATCAGAATTATTGTTCGGTGGTTTATCAAAAACCATACACCAACGATCCCAAAATTTAGCTACAATTTCCCTATGCATGCACTATTTTATGGAAAGTTTTTTTTTATTAACATTCATTGGCAAACCGGTGCAAGGTTCAATGAATAAAGAGGCTATTTGGGCTTTGGTTATTTGGAGATCTTTCACATCATCGTAAGACAATCCCACATCGATAATATTCCCTCATGTCTTCTTGCCACGAATAAAAGGAATTATGTTGGGTGGAGAGGGTTTCTATATTTTTAATTATTTCCTTCAATGTGTTTGTCATATCTCTTAATTGAGGCATTGCCAGATAAATTTCACAAATGCCCCTCAATTGCCCCAATTTTTCACCAATTAAGTCTTCAATTGGTGGCTGCGGAGGTGGTGGAGCATTTGGCATTTGTGGATTTTCATTCGCAGCCATAATACCTGATTAAAGTTAAAAACTAATTAAACTAATTGAAATTACACAATATAAATGAAATTATTGTAAAAAAACCCTAGTTTTTAATAATAAAAAAAAAAACCATACTTTTTCACAAAATATAATAATAAACTCTAATTTTTGATAAAAATACATCAACAACACTAATTTTTAATCAAGATCCATTTCAAAACATTAATTTTTAATAAAAAGTCAATGTAAACTCTAGTTTTTTAAAAAAATCAATAGAAAACCCTATTTTTGAATATTTTTTTTAATAAAACCTACTTAAAGTTAAGAGAATCTACTTGAAAAATCGATTACAAGATTGAAAAAACCAAATACTTACCTTTGAAATCGGATATCTGATCGAAGCGGATATCAGATTTTGGTTTTTCCTTATGTGCTTGCGTGCAAACTTTGAGAAATGAAGTTGTAAGAGTCGGCTGTTTTTTATATAATGTTTCCAAAAATTGGATATCCGAATTGGATCGGATATATAATTTGTGGAAACTAGGTTTGGTTTTTGGTTCGGGTAAATGTACTGACACCCGAACCTAGAAAATTCAACTCGACATTTCTGAGTTTTTGAGTCGATCCAAAACATGATTTTTTCTCATTGCCACTTTTTGGCCCATCATGATCCTGCACATAGCCATACTTAATATATAATAAAAATAACAAAATAAAATAAAGTATAATAAATAAACTAATATAATTATTGCAAAATATTTCTAGACAATAATTAAAAATAAAATAAATAGAAAAGAGCCTAAAAAAAATAAAAAAGGAAAATATTGTATATAATAACTATTATGTAATATTTATTTTATAACATTATTTAGTATAACATAAAATAAAAACTATATTATAAATATAATACAATATATCAAATTATTTATTATAAGAGAATATATAATAATAAAATTTGCTATAAAATATTTTAAAAGAAAAAGAAATAAAAATAATAAATAAAAATATTATATGAAATACTTATTATATAATAAAAATAATAAAATAAAATAAATAAAGTATAATGAATAAAATAATATAATTATTGTAAAATATTTCTAGATAATATGTAAAAAATAAAATAAAAATAAATAATAAATATTTAGAACAAATAATTATTACTATGAAGCTTAAGAATAAACAAAGAAAATAAAAAATAAACGAAAAGTAAGGACCCAAGATGAAAAGGAAAATAATTAAACACAAGAGAGCAAGACAACGAAAGATAGGGCAATAAGGACACACAACAAAAGAGGTGAAAGGAAAAACCCAAAAGAATGAGGAGAAGCAAAAAAGAAGAAACATAAAAGAAAAACCTTAGAGAACGATGGGGAACAAAAAGGAAGTGGGAGAGAATCAAGAGTGGTTGAGATGGTGTTTTCTGAGATTGGATAACAAAGGTTGCAAGGAAACACTGAGATTTCAGCCCTCATCATGATTCAAGTTGGTGGGATGATTACTAATTTCGATGGCTTCCTTGAGTTTTCTCTTAAAAAATTGTCTTCTTTGTATAAAAATTGAAATCCTTCCAAAAATATATGGTGTTTGGTGGATGAAGAGTGCTCTATGAGAGCGGATTTGAGGATACGATCATGCTTGATTTTTGCACTATGCTCTTTGATTCTTGTCCTAAAAGAGCGACATATTTCCCCTATATAAGGGGTGCCACAAGAGCATACCACCTTGTAAACACCTAAGTCAATAAGGATGTCTTTGGGGTCCTTGAGAGAATGAATGAGGTTTCTCACAATCGAAAAGGGCTTGAAGGCACATCAAAGTCCTTTTTTGAGAAGGGTCTTGGAAATTTTGTGGGAGATGCCTTCAACATAAGGAAGGGAAGCACAAGGAAGGAAATTTGGTTTGGAGGCATTAGTTTTGGCATAGAGCTGAGCTCTGGATTGGTTGAAAGCTTTAGATATTTTCTTGTTGGTGTAACCATTCATGATGAAGACATTACGAAGATAAAACAACTCTTGGTTTAAGAAGTCCTCATCACAAATTCAAAAAGCACACAATGTAAGGGTTTTAAGGACCCCAATTTTTTGGTTGGGGTGATGATGAGAAGTAGGATGGAGGTAGAGGTCAGTATGGGTAGCTTTTCGAAAGACCCAACGACCAAGGGAACCATCTGATTTCTTGATGAGCATGATATCAAGGAAAGGGAGTTGGCCTTCAACTTCGAGTTCCTCGGTAAAGGAGATGCAATAGGCAACACTATTGAGATGAGAATGGAAATATTCTAACTTGTCAAGACCATGAGGCCAACAAACATTGGTGTCATCCACATATCGCTTCCACCACTTCAGTTTAAGAGGGAAAGAGGAGAGGGAAATTTCTTCAAATTGCTCCATGTAAAGGTTGGCAATGATAAGGGAGAGAGGGGAAGAACCCATGGTAACACCATCAACTTGCAATAATTATTTATTTGTTTTTCTTTTAATTTTCTTTTATTTGTTTTTAGGCTCTTTTCTATTTATTTATTTTATTTTTAATTATTATCTAGAAATATTTTGCAATAATTATATTATTCTATTTATTATACTTTATTTTATTTTATTATTTTTATTATATATTAAGTATTTCTGGTTTTTCTTTTAATTTTCTTTTATTTGTTTTTAGTCTCTTTTCTATTTAACAACAACCAAACAGCCTCAAGCAATAGTGGGAAAAGCAGAGCTAAACCACACATGCAGCCTTCTGACCACCATGAACAAATTTAACAAGGGACTGAGAGGAATGATTATGCTTAGGGAGACCTCTCTTCCTTGTTTGCATAACCATCCAAGAAAGATCATCCTCTGAAGGAATGGAGCAAGGGGAAGTTGAAGGAAAATCCACCAAAGGAAAAAAGGAAAAGAACCAGGAGTGTCACTCCCACAACCAATAGCTCAACAATGGGAGTTACAATTAAACTAGCATTCACATCAACAACAACAAGATCAACAGAAGTAATGACAACAACCTCACTAGTCATAACAACAACTGTAGGAAAACCAACCGCATTAGTAGCAACTGCAGATGAACTAACAGTAGCAGAAGAACCACCAATACCAACAACAACAACAATTTTAGAAGCCCCAATAGCAACTACAGGAGACCTAGGAGCAACAATAGTAACAACGGATGGCAAATGAGAACCATTAGTAGAAGAAGCCATAAATTTAGAGTCTTCCCCAAAATCATCATAAGATTCACCCACATTAAGATGCTTACAAAGAGCATCTTTCCACCAAGTAGCATAGCTTCGACGAGATTTTCTGATAGTTTGTAGCCAAATGACCTGTAGAAAAAAATCTCCAACAATAGAAAGGAAGACCTTCATAATCAAGAATCTGAGACCATTGTCTAGTCCCTACCATCAAAATGACCTCCCCAAGTAAATCTTTTGATGTATCAACATCCATAAGAATGCGGGTGAATGTAGGATGATCATAGATAAGAGAAGATGAATCAGCCATAACAAACCTACCAATAGCATTCCCAATAGACTCAAAGCAAGAAGGAGTTTAAAACTGAAGAGGCAGATTAGGAAGTCTAACCCAAGTATGAACATCACTAAATGATTCAGAAAGAGGGTTGAAAGAAGGGAACCAAGGCTAGAGAGAAAGTGAGTGTTTTCCCCAAAGCCAAACACCCCCTTCCAACACCCAAGAACTATCCTTCTCAGATTGAAAAGCACACAAAGAAACCCCTAGTTGAAGGATAGAGTTCAATCCTATCCTCAATAATAGGCCTCCAAGACTCCAAAACGCATTTGTGCAGATTTGGGAGAGAAGGCCATAAACCATTAAATCTACAAATAAGAGTAGAATGAGAGAAATAATCTTCTTTATCCAACACCTCATGCCCACAAATAACAGTAGGGGCAAAAGAAGAGCATCATAAGGGTTTACTCTTAAAAGAGGGCAAAGAAGAAGAAGGGATTTTACCACTAGAACCAACCACCTTAGCAAAGGACTGAGAAGCAGGGCATGAAAGAGGGACATCCACGTGAAACAACCCAAACCCTAAAGGGGGAAAATTAGAAGTAGCAAACCCACCTAGCACAGGTCATGAACGATCAGGAGACACATCTGAAGACAACGACGGGCCAATAACATGCAACGAACCATCTGCAGACACCTGCAAGCCAACAACACACGACCCAACAATGGCAAAAACCAACCCAGGAGAAGCCGACAACACACCAGAAGCCAACGACACACCATCCATAGAAAGCAAGAGGGTTTCAACAGTGAGTGGGGTAGCCATTCCAGCAGAGAGCGAGAGAGCCATTTCAAACACTTTATTTTGTTTTGTTATTTTTATTATATATTAAGTATTATTTATAATGGTTTTATTTAATTTGTATTTATTATTTTTCAAATATTATATAATATTTTTATCAATATTATATAATATTTTATAATAAATAATTTATAATAAATTTTATTATTATATATTCTCTTTTAATAAATATTTTGATATATTCTAGATATATATTTTTTATAATAAATATCATATAATATTTATAATATAGTATTTATTCAATGTTATATTAAATAATCATATAATAAATAATACATAATAGTTATCATATATAATATTTTCCTCTTGTTTTTCTTTTAATTTTAATTTATTTGTTTTTTAGACTCTTTTCTATTTATTTTAAATTGTTTTCCTTCGATTTATTTTTGAGTTTTCTTTATTTCTTTTGCTTCCTTCTTCAAGTTGTTTCCTCTCATTTCGAGCTTTCTTTACTTAATCAAAGTTTGAGTTTCTTTTTACTCTTTAATTCTTTAACTTGCTTCCTTTTTAATTTGAACCTTCTTTGATTGAAATTATTTTATTCTTTATTTTCCTCTTGATAGTGTTTCTTTGTGCTCCCTTAAGGGTGCTTTCTCCTTCTTTACTTTCTCCTTTACACCCTTTCTTTTCTAATTTCCTAATCACTCCTTAACCTCGAACTGTGTGCCTCCATCCTTGTCTCTCCTCTCTCTTTTTATCTTTCTTTGGTTCGCAACAATCTATTTTTCTTCTTCAGCTCTCTTTCATCTTGATGATGGATCATGTAGTATGATTCAAAATGTTGATTTGAAAAATTAAAACACAATCAAATCCAGAAATTTTATCAACAAATATTATAATTTTCCTCTTTTGCACATTCACCTCGCCATATATGGTAAAGCAACTCCTCTTCATGAAGATACCACTACAAATGAAGATGCTAAATTATTCATGGATCCAAAGTTAGTGCTAAATCTTGTAGTTATTTGTCTTCTTCTCAAATAGCTAAAAATATGGCAAAGGATTTTATATTCTACAAAATTTTGGATATAATGGAAGAGGATTAGGTATAAAGGGGCAAGGCATGTTAGAACCTATTCAACCATAAGAAAAGGAGCATGATACTATTGGTTTGGGTTAAATTATTAGCACTAAAGATAAGAGTGCATTTAAGGTATATGTACAAAATAATCTTCCAATCCACTTGTGTATTTATCATGGCATACATTTACAATTATTACATCCTAAATTGATTTGTATAGACTTACTAGATTCTACTCATTTTTAAAATGTTTTTACTAATGATGAGGCTTTAGTTAAATTTTTGGGTGTTTATGAGGATTTTCTTAAGTATCATCATGATTGAGGATTTCTATAGGCTCTTGAAGTTTGTTCTTATTTAGGAAAAAATCTCTTTAACTAGATGATACTGGACAAATTTTTCTAATAACTTGCCTACTAAAGCATATAATTGATGATAGAAATGAGTGATCCCACAATAGTATATCCCATATTTTGTCCCATGTTGGACATTCAAAATCAAAATTTTATAACATTTATTTATTTTGGCTTGATTATAAAGAACAAATAGTTAATATTTTAAATATGATGCAAACTAATAAATTGTGGTATTTTCTATGTAGATTCAATTTGTAATTTAAAATAAAAATTTTAATAATTATTTCTATCATTTTTATTTTTATTTTTAATTTTCTATTATCTTTTATTGAGTGACCTTATTCCATATTATATAAATTTCACTACAAATAAAAATTGCAAAGATTTCTTAGAATTAAATAATTTATGGTTTTTTATATGTAGATTCAAGTTGTAATTTAAAATAAATATTAAATAATTATTTATATCATTTTTAAAAAAAATTCTATTACTTTTTTATTAAGTGACCTTATTCCATATTGCATAAATTTCACTAAAAATATATTTTTTTAGTGATTTCATGGAATTAGATCATTAACTCTAATTCCTAATGGATAGATAATTTTTAGTACATGTTTTATTATATTTTATTTATTATTAATTCTTGAGGTAGTAGTATTAAACATTTTAGACCTATATTATTTTATAACACACTTCTCTTAGCATATATATCAAAATTAATTATTTTAAAATTGAAATAAGAATATTTTTGTGTAGTATAGTATATGTTTAAAATATTTTTGTAGCAATGTTTGGTACTTTTCTTAGTTTCTTGAATATAGGCCATTATTTTTTGTAATAAACCTACACTAATTATAAAATTAAATAATAAATAATATTACAAAAAATATAGTACATTTTATAGTTTTTAGAAAGATAATACTAAGGGCTACATACTTACAAAATAGTATTTCTAATTGAATTCATTTGTTCCCCTAAAAGGTAAATAAAAAATATTTTTTTGATAGAATTTTGATGGGTGTAGAGGAGACTCTATTAGATGTGGTCTATACAAAGAGATTTTAGGTAAGGGGATTTAATCTAACCCCTTTAAAAAATCCCCTTAGATGGAAAACCTCTAGGCCTAGATCATTATTTTATTTTACAAATATGTGATTTTAGGAAAGAAAAAAATTGTTCCATAAGTGGTACACACTATTGTGGGATGATCCACACAGTATATTTATTCATTGCCTCTGATGTTGATTAGATAAATATAATAATTAAAAATTGGTGAATGCTTATATGATTTTGAAAGGTATAACATGTCTACCTTGTTATAAGGTTAATAATTAGGTAGATAACTAATTCTACATCAATTAGTCATTTAGAGGAAGATTCATAGGAGACTTTAGACTTTATTTGGTGTTAAAAATATAAAGTGTATATAATCGGGTCAAGATATTTGTCATGTACAATCATGTCTCATGTAAGAGACACATCTCTCCATACATGTTTTTTATTTAAGGATCTTTGGATCCATTTGTTTGATGACAAAAAAAAAAAATTATGTTCTATAATTTTTACAATTGGTATTATAGAATAACGTTGAATTAATCAAAATAAACAATGATTGACAATATATATGGACCAAGTAAAAATTATAGTTAGAAAAAACCATAAATTTAGTTTGGAAACAAGACAACAAAAATAAAGATCAAGATAGAGGTGAAAAAAATAAACCTAACAAAATAAAAATACAGGTCACCCTTACTGGAAATAATGAGGACCCTCTCACTTCTTGAAAATATATGTACTTGTTCAAATTAAACTTGATTTTTTGATATCATATTCATAGTCTCAATAGACAAATCAAAGTGAGGAATTTGTTGGAGTCAATTGTAATTTCCTACGTTGAACCAGAGTCTTAACAATTGGGGGACACTAGGAATGAGGGGTATTTGAAAGTAGGATTCATTGATTGGATGAGGGATAAATCTTGCACTTTGCAAGTAAAATGGCATATTAGCATTGTTTATGTCTACAATAACACCACTACTATGTATGTAATTATTATCGATATCCCATGTAATATTAGTGTGAGTATCTATGTGATTTAACATTCCCTTGCAATTAATGCTCTTAAATATTGCTATCATGAACACAAATAAGGGTCAATTCTACAAGAAACAATCACTTCAAAATAAAGAACAAAGGAAATTTAGTGATAAGAATTAGGAAAAGTGAGCAAAAAGCTACAATATTATTTGTTAAAAATTGTTGTCTCCATCACGCATTCACCTCTCATTCACCCGGTCAACAAGGTGGGTGAGAGAAGATAATAGGTGAAAGATTGAAACTTCAAATGGAAACTATTTAAAATATATATTAAATAATTGAAGATAAGAGTTAACTCAATTTAGAAGGTAGATACTAGTGTAAATTGCAAGTTTGAAGTTGACAATTTCTATAAATTGCTAAGAAAAATATATGAAGGAAAAAAATTGTAGCCTTTTTTATGTGTTTGGAGCCACCTCTTTGAAAGGAAATATCACAATTCAATTAAAAGTCACAAGAGACAAGTAGGTTGCAACAAAGGACAAGGAAAATGGTTGACAAAGATCATATATTTTGAAGAGGTTGATGTTTATAAGAAAGTTTCCAATTTTGGAATAAAATCATACGTGGTAAATAAAAAGTGGAAATATATTGTAGCTTTATAATTTGTAGCTATTATTGGAACTTGATCAAAGAAAAAAGGTGATTGTAACTTTTACAACATTTGTTGAAGTCTAGATAGTGTTTGTTAAAAACTAGCCCTAAAGAGATACAAAATTAGTGGTAGATCATTTTAAATCTTGAAATAGTGAAGGCACATGACATTGCCATGTACAATCATAGTGAATCACAATATCCAATCAAATCATAGCCTAATTTATAAAAAGGGTAAGTCAAGAAGTAATTTTTTTTCAATATAAAAGATAGGGAAAAGAGTAAAGAAGGAGAATTCAAACTTAATGGTGTACAAGATATTTTGGAGAAAGAACTAGATAAATTTAGAAAGGTAAATGAAAAATTATAGGAGGAACATAGGTCACAAAAGGAAGATATATTGAAATTGAGAGAAGAAAATAATTTGTTTAGTTGAAATTACTTGAAGCTTACATAAAGGAAATTTAGCATCTAAAGTCTAAGCCTAAACTATTTAATGTGTCATGTGATACAAGTGATTTATTTTATTCATTAGATGAATTGTTTGATAATATGATATAGCTAAAGCCTCCTTTGATAAAAAGTGTAAGGAAGACAATAATATTTTTAAAGCTACAAATATTGCTAGTTATGAGGATAATGAGAAAGGATGTTCTTCAAAGAATGTTGGTTTTAATATAATGGAAAAAAATGGATATGAAGGAAAAGGTTTGTGAAAACATGGACGAGAAATTATAGATTCCATTAAGCCAATATTATTCTAAAGAATGAAGGCCTTGGATATGCTAGTAAAAATAAAAATGATATTATAGGTGTTAGAAGTTCAAATAAATTGTCTCAAGGAATAAAATGCATATGATGTTCTCATTCTCATAGGCATGGACATACAAACTAGATATATTGGGATCTTCATCCTTGTAGTATTTGTGGATTGAAGAATCATTATGAGAGATTGTGTTGGAACAAAAAGTGGAAGAGACAACCTCTACAAGATAGTATACAAACATGGATTGTGGATGGATTGGTGTATCTAATTGGAAAAGGGTCACACGTATGTTCAAAATGTTGTACAAGAATAAATATGAACTCATGTTAGATAAAATAACAATCATGCAAGGTCAAACATCATCCTAGAAACCATATAATTTAATCTATGGATTTTGACCACTATAAGGGCTACTTGAATTCTATCCATGTAGTGACACAAGATTTGTAGTTAGAGAATTTTTATATGTGAAATAAGTAGCATTGGTCACAAAGATAATTACTGAATCTAAAAAATTGATCACAAAGATCACTTCTAAATCTAAAAATTTGTAGAGTTGATCACAAAGATCATTTCCAAATCTAAAAAGTAGAAGAGTTGATCACAAAGTTCATTTCTAAATCTAAAAAAAATATAGTGTTTATCAAAAAAATCATTGTTGAATGGTTGTAATATTGATTTTAAAGATCATTGTTGAACCTAAGAAGTTGTTGTGTTGTTCACAAAGATCATTGTTGAACCTAAGAAGTTGTTGTGTTGATCGCAAAGATCATTACTGAATGGTTGTAACATTGATTGAAAATATTATTGTTGAACCTAAAAAGCTACAACATTGATCACAGAGATAATTGAAGTTGTAGCATTGATTATAGAGATCATTGCTAAAACTATAAAGGTTTTGATCACAAAGATCCTTGTTGAAATTGATTGTAGAGATCCTTGCTAAATCTGTGAAGGTTTTGATCACAAAGATCATTGGAAATGTTTCACCTTCTTTATTGATATAACTATGAAATACATCTTATTATGAGTAATGATGAACAAAATTAATCAATGGAGTTCAAAACAAAGGATTATAAGTCTATAGAATTTTTGAAGGCAATGATGTTAGATATTCTTCATTTGTGCATGAGCAACTAACAAACATATAGTTATAGGTGGCCCCACCATCTAGTTAAGTTGTGTGATAAAATAAATGTTAAAAATATAAAATGTATTTAATCAAGTCAAGATATTTGTCATGTACAACTATGTTTCACATAAGAGGCACATCTCTCCGTACATGTTTTCTATTTAAGGATCTTTAGATCCATTTATTTGATGAAA
The DNA here is from genome assembly GCA_007115665.2 of Sequoiadendron giganteum. Classification (NCBI taxonomy): domain Eukaryota; kingdom Viridiplantae; phylum Streptophyta; class Pinopsida; order Cupressales; family Cupressaceae; genus Sequoiadendron; species Sequoiadendron giganteum. The sequence goes on along the minus strand of CM021102.1, from coordinate 34,826,927 downwards.
AAGAAATAAATTTGTGTTCTCCAATTTTAACAATTTGATTATTTATGTGTTTCGTATTATACTCATTTACCAAGATGGTTCAAATAATGAGTTTTTTCTAATGTTAATCCTTTGTCTTGTTCATTCTTTATCAATATTTTTCACTTCCAACTCATAATTTCTTAGGACTCAAACACAAATTATTAGGGTTTTATCTATAAAAAATTATATGAATTTTTAGAAGTTAAATAATAGATTTTGTATTATGTACTATAGAGGATACAATCTTACACCCTCCACTTTTACTCCTTCCCTTTTCACAACTTTGTGTGGATGCCATAAGTGCATCAGTTTAATACTTAATACATGACTCTTTTGGCACACTAAATGACCCTATTCCTAAACCATCACTCTATTATGCTAAATCCATTGAATTGGAAATAGGGTTTGGTCCAATTATCTATCTTTACCTCCCTATAGTAGAACTCTCTAAGTTGTTCCATATGGTGGAAATAATCACTTCTATGATCTATTTCCCTCATTTTAAAAATTTTAATCTTTCACTTTGTTAGATCATCTTTCTACGAATATGACTATTACCCATCAAAAGAGGACAACTAGCACCTAAACCTATAACATCACCCATAATCTTAGTCTCAAAGTAAACTTAGTTTGCTTAGCCTCTATTCCATCAACAACAACATTCTTTGTTTTGTGGGCATTTGAACTTGTTACATTGGCCACACATTATGACTTTTGCAAATAAAGTCAACATTCTTCCCTTTAACTATAGCAGACCCCAAAAGCGCTCTTTAACGTGCCACTAGTTTTCTAATATGCAAATGTAAACACAAAAAAACATGTTCTATAGATCTCAAAGGTGAAATTTAGTAGTCGATAGAATTATATGAAAGCAAAGCTTCCAAAGACGAAAAAATAGACACAAATTTATCCAAGTCTTAAAATATTACAATTCATTGATCTATTACACACTTAATCATTGATCTAATGCCAAATTCCATTTTTCTTTACAATATCTCAACCAATCAAAATCAACAACCAACAATACATCACAGATGAAATAAACTCTCTTTCCCTCTTAACATTTTTTTTCCTCTATTGAATATCCAAACCTATATCTACATAGATTATTCTCAACTCTTTTAAAAACCGAAGGTTTAATTCAATCGCAAATCTTTCTTTAAATCTCTCTATGAAAACAAGTTTATTTTCCTACACATACAATGGAGGACTTGGGAATGTACATTTAATAATAATGCAAAAACTTTGCACCAAATTATTTTTGGGGGTTTTTCCTTTCTAATAGCTTTTAGGGCTCTCTTTTATTAATATAATTAAATGGTAAATGAATTCCTTTTTCAAAAACACAGAATCTTCAGATGCCTTGTAACATATTTCTTACCAGGTGGGCTTAAAGCCGCATTACTTCCATCCCACGTATTCACGTTAACCGTCCGCGCAAAACCAAAGAGAAGGAAAAATTGATAAAATAATCTTTTCCCATATGTAGAAATTTGTCTGTCAACGAGAGCATTCGAATATCCATTAAATTGTACAAAGCTTGCTTTGCTTGCTCACACAGACGGACGGAAAGTATTATTTTCAACTCAACACAAGCACATAATCTCTGCAATATAAAAATATATGTCATGCAAGGTTAATACATCGCAATTGGTAAACAAATCTCATAATATTATAGTTCTTCAAAATTTTCAGTAAGGCAACCAGTTTTGTTAGACAGCCGCCATTAACATCAAAGCTCTTCTTCAAACAATGGAGTTAAACTTGGCATCTAGTGTTACGCAAAACCTGACTTCTGCACAGGAGAGCTGTGGACAGTTACTAGAAGGATTCGCTCCTCGCGTGCAATTGAGAGAGACTCGCTCAGCATACTTCGTCAATGTTAATCTTTCAGGTACAAATCTCTGCTGTATTTTTACAGAAACTTTATTTGTTCATTGTGAGTTGCATCAAAAGAATTCTATTTACAATCGGTACAAACATTCCTATTATGTCTGTGTATAAAGGAAGAATTATGTCTCTTTCTGTTGTAAGGATGAATTCTGTCTATGATGGGTTTAGCTTTTCTGTTATAAAAGAAATTTCCCTGTTTGCAACAAGTTTTAACTGTTTTAGTCTGCTCTGTTTCTACAGGGGATTTCTGTTTATGTTGTGTTTACGTTTTCTATTCTGCTCTGTTTCTAAAGGAAGAGTTTTGTTTATATAGGGTCTTAACTTTTCTATAATGCTCTGTTCATGAAGGTTTCAGAAAAGAAGATATACGGCTGGAGATGGATAATACAAGGACTCTGATAATACGGGGACAGAGATATCTACAAGGAATGGGGAAGGTGGAATGGACATGGCACCTGATGGAGAGTGGCGGTCGAAGCTTCAGAAAGCCTTTCAGAGTTCCTCAAAATGTTAATGTGGGAGCCATGACTAGTACTTTCCATCAAGGAGTACTGCATGTCCTCATGCCCAAGTTCAGGTGGACCAGCAGATTCACTCCCTACCATATTAATCGCTCTAATTCACAGGATGATGAGGCCTTGGAGGAACCAGTGCAGGATGAAGCCAAAGAAAATGCTGGTGGGGGCCATGGCGCTAAAAAACATGATGATTTTGTGGGGACTCGAAGCAATGAAGAAAAGGACACACATGATCAGAAGCCCCCTGAAATTAGAACAGTAGAAGAACAGTCCCATCCTGATGATACCCATGTGCAGCAGGAAGGGATTAATGAGGCGGTTGCTGCTGCTTCAACTTCTTACGACAATACAAAAGAGCCACTGCAGCAACATCAGCCTGCAACAGCCCCTGATCTTCATCATGAGGAGCCATCATCATGTTTGGGTTCAAAAGGTGAGGCAGGTGAGGAAGTGGCAGGAAAAGAGGAAAAAGAGGCTGCTTCAATTTCTTATGACAACACAGAAGAGCCACTGCAGCAACACCAGCCCATAACAGCCTCTGATCTTCATAATGAGAAGCCATCACCATGTTTGGGTTCAAAAGCTGAGGAAGTGGCCAAAAAAGAGGAAAAAACTGTTGTAGAGGACATGGGCCTTCTGACCGACCATAAAGAGAAAGATGATCAACAGTCTCAACAGAAGGATGCCTTAAATGTTCCAGCAGAAGAAGTGATTGCTCACCAGGAAGCAGCATGCCCTGTAAATTCAGAAGCAGAGGAAGATACCGATCATGGCAAGCAAGAGCCAGAAACAGAGATTTATTCTAATGGAATTGAAGAGTACAGTGGCATTATTTCTCAGTGGAATTATGGGGAGACATTCTGGACAAGGAGAAAGATAGTGGTAGCTGTGTTGGTGTCCTCTGTTGCTGCCATTGCAGCTTTCAAATTAATGCGCCGATAAGCTTCAGCCTCAGCCTTGATCGAACTTTCCAAAGTGGCAAAGAAATTGATTAAGAATGGCTGAGTATATTCTGTCAATAATCAAGAGGACCGTGCCTCACATCATAACCCCAAAATGAAGAAAGGGAGAAAAGCATCGTCCACCTTCGACAAGCCGCAAGGCAATTTATTCTTTTGTATATATAAAATAGGTAACATACAATGTAATGTATGAATAAATTCTCATTTGTTTTTCCTATTTAATGCAATGGTCTCCTCTCTTTTAAGGTTATGTATCTCGTGCGTGTACGTATACAATTCTTTCTTAAATTCTAACATCAATAATATACATATATTTAATGCATAGCAAAAAATGGTATTGGTCAAGTGTAGAGATCTAATAAATTTATCAAGGAAATTTGATCATAATATATATTATCTAGTTTAATATTTAAATATCAATTTTGATCAGTAAAAATAAAATATATGTCTCATTTTTTGGTGTGAATGACGTGTAAAAAATTTAATCATTGAATTAAATAATGTTTAAAGAGAGTGCATTTCACAAGCACATGTCCCAATAGAATATGAGTAGGATATTAATTTTCAAATAAGAAAAACATCAACTCATTTAGCTAATTAAACATTTTTCTCACATGAATGCAAAGTTGAAAGACCATATCTACATTTTAAAAATAAAAGAGTGTATAAATAACATTTTTTTTGTTTCACATTTGTTTTAATGTTCTATTTTATAACAGTGTATGTAGATAATTTGTAAATGTTTTGAGCACTAATTTATCGTATAAATCCATGCCCATATCTAAATAGAACTTCTATTATATTTTGACACCGTTTCCACATTTATTCTTGACCTTTCTCTATCTCGAATTTTAGGATGTGTGCTCATGTCTCTTGAATTTGAAAACATTAATTTTTCCCAAATTCCTACCATTTCGCACCTCAAGAATCCTTTTTTTCCTCCAATGGTAAAAAGGGGTTATTTTCTTATAAAAGAGGAACTAAAGAAAGGAATACATGTGATAGAGAAGATACAATATATTAGGGTTAAGAAGAACACATTATAATCACTTAGTAATACCTAAAGCACACTTAGGAGTCACAACCACACAATACTGGTACTCACATGAGCTAACCTCCAAAGTTACAACAAACATATGCCTATTTGACACTTGAGGTTTCACACACTCTAAGGTTTCTCCAATATCACTATTAAATCAACATATGTACTTAACTAAGGTAGATCCCTTAAGTGCCCAAAGCCACCTCCTTTGCCTACACCTAGAGCTAAAAAAAAATAGAAGCTAGAATATCCTAATTCTAGCAATGGAACTCAACCACAAGGCAATATCCTCAAATGAAATAGTTCTATAGTAGGAAAAAAATGAGCAAAAAGGGTTATGGTTCTATTTCCGAGTATCTTAGTCCATCTAGGGAAAGTCCAAAAAAAATTGTTTGAAAGACTCCAATTCGTGGCAAGTCAAACATTTAAGAATTAGAAAGTCCAAAACCTACATAAATGTTTCTTTAAGGGAGAACCCTTAGTAGACTAAACACCATAAAATACAAAATTTTAGGGTAATTCTAGATTGCATACTGGGTGAGGAGAATATTTCAATCCCCACTAATTTTTTATCTTATTAATGATTGATTAAAAATGACCACATGCTATATAGAGAATCCCCCTACATGTGGTGTCAATTTTTCATTACTAGTCTTTTTAGCAAGCTAGAGGAGGTTGAAGGCCTAGCTTGAGAAGCATAATATCTAAAACCAACTCTTGAATGCGAAGGATGGACTTGGCAAATCAATATTAGTAATTTAAAATTTTTATTTCAAAGAAGGCTATAGGATTTAGTCTTGAGTTGAGACCATATCTTTGATGACCTATAAATTTTCATTTGCAAAAAAATGTAATAAATATAATTCTAGGAGTTTCTACCAAATGCACAATTTAATTATTGATAATAGGAGGAAATTAAAGCTTATGGGACCATTGAAAGACCTATTCTAAAACCATCAACAACCCATTTGAGAAATGGTTTAACCACCTTGAAGGACTTCCAAATAATTTAAGCCACAAAAGAGACTTTAATCTTGATACCTAGGGGCATTTGTGACAAGAAGATTACATGCATCTCAATTCCTTTTCAATATTTCTTTCTAGAAGGAACCATTCATTTTGAATTTATAAATATATATTTATTACATCTCCTAGGTTTTAATCACTTTCAAATGTTACCATGATCAAGTATTATTAAGAATCACTCATAGGTCACATCTAATTATAAATCTTATAAATTAGTTTACACTGCTAGCTTAAGTTTGCCATAATATTTTTAGTGTATCTACAAAATTGCAATACTTCCAAATGGTTTGATTATAATTTGAGACTATTCACTTTGAGGTCATCAAATTTGACCTCAAAGTAACCCTCATTATGCTTATTGACACAATAAATATTACAATAAAATAGGTGCAAGAGCAATGGTGAATAGATTGAGTAATGATAGAGGATATGATTGAGAAATAATAAATTAGGACTACATGATGTGACTACATCTCAAGCTAAGTTGTACGACATGATCATAGTAATAAAAATTTATGGAGCATGTCAAAAAGTTCTAACTTTGTTAATAAGTGCATAGTGTAGTGGTCAAAACACACATTACTATGGTTTCCATCAAGTTTCAAACCCTTGTTGGGTTGCTAACCTCACAAACCATTTTTCCTTTGTTGGATTGATTTACTCATAGGATTTGTGCCTTTACTAGGTAGTTGTGCTTGTAGGTTATCGGCCTTTGCTAGGTAGTTGTGCTTGTAGGCTATGTGCCTTTGTTGGTGCCTTTGTTGGTCCATTGATCTCATAGGTTTTAATGTGACAATAATACCTTGGGGATTGAGGCCCCAAATAGTGGTCTCAATGATAAATCCAATGGGAAGAGACCCCCTATAAGTGGTCTCTTTGGGCTTAGACTAGGCTAAAACCTTGAGTTTATGCAAGAATTTTTTATAACAACAATTCCATCATCACATTTTAGATTATAATTCATCTCTCACAACATACCAATAAATAAATCTCAAATATCACATATGATATTGTCAACTAGAAAACAATATTTATCTTAAAGGGTAATGAACTAAATGGGTAAAAGTACAAAGTTGTGTCACACTTTCAACCAATTTATCAGCACAAGTGAATTTAAGTATTTATAACTAAAAAATTAAGTTTGGTCAAACATATGATCTTGTAAGATTCATTTTAGCTAAGTTAGATACGTCCACAACTTTTCAAACTAAAATTGTTGGCTAAATGCATATGTAGCACCACTTTGAGGCCAATTTACCAAAAAAAAAGATTTATTTGAAAAAATGATGTTTCAACAACTTCTACTCATGTAAATAACATTTTTTTTAAATATAAAAATACCCTTTTGTAGATCCATAAGTGTAGTTTTCAAAAATGTATATATTAATAATTTAATTATTATTTTTATTTTATTTTTATTTTTACTATAAGTAGGTTATCAACACAAAATATCAGGTTGATTATCATGTCAAGGAAAAATAGTAAAACTTATTAAAAAAATTGAAAACAAAGATGCACTAGATAAAAGAATCTATATCAAGATGGTATAATTTTTTTCATTTTAGACAAATAGATAATATGAAAGTTGACGTCAAATGGAAACAACTATGTTTTAATATGAACACATTTTAATATTTATTTAAAAATATATATTTATCAAAATTGGAAAAAATATGTATCCATGCACTAAAGCTTCAAGTTATAAATAAACACAAAAATGTTGAAGGAAAAAAAATTTAAAATTAATATATAAAGATTTTTGTCTCATATAACTTCATTTTGAGTATTTTTCAACAACTAAATTATAGTGTCCATTTATAAAAATCTATATTGAAATAATTTTTTATTTATTTTCAAATAGAAGCATAAAATATACTAACAAGTAAATATTTTATTATTTTACATCATTTCAAAATTCAAAACATATATGTCACTTTTTAGTGATTCAAGTTTAAAAGTTGGATCAGTGTTGGTCATTTCCTTTAAAAGGTGTGACACTACTTTGTACTTTTTCCCAAATACAAAAAACGCTAAACTATAATTCAATACCAAAATCAATCAATTCAACCAATCAAGTACAATTAACACAATGAAATCAAATAATAAAGAAATGCAATTACCTTGTGTCAAACATGATTTTCCTCCATTGTTCTTATTTGTCTTCCTTTTCTCTTAATTGTTCTTATTTGTCTTACTTTTCTCTCAGTTATGTGTGTACTACTTTGATTCAAGCTCAATACGAATTAATAAGATGAACATATAAAAAATTCCAAAGATTTGTGGTTATCCTTCAAAGAGGAATGAGGGCTACTTTTATAGAATTATCTGATTTGGATGGACAATCAAGATTAAGAGGTGGATGATCAAGATCAATGATCAAGAATCCTTGAGAGGAATTGATGAACGATTTAACTAATTACAACTGGCTATAGGATTTTATTTAACTGTTTGCATGGAGAATTGATTGATCATTTAAGGGATTTAATTACTTCATTAATTCTCACTGAGTGGGAGTGAACTGATTTGATTGATCAGTGGACTGACATTGATTATCCAATCGAATAGAAGAGAGTGTATGTTATGAATGAGGCAGAAATGTATGAGATAATAATTAATTAAATGAACTAATTATTTAAGGAATGCACAAGTGAGAATTGATAGATAAATAAAATGTTTTATTTACTAAGATGAATGGATAATGTTGAGAGGAAATAGGATAATTAAATCATTAAAGTAATTATTTAAATTAGAAAGTGGGTGAATGCTAATTAAATAAATAATAATTATTTAATTAATTTAGAAGATAAGGTAATTAAAGATCAACATGGATACTGAAAGTAAATTTATCACAAGTCCTAGAATATGCAAAACATTATCAAGGGTTTTAATCCTCCCATCACTAAAACAAAATTTTACCTAAGTTCCCTTATCAACAATCTTATTTGTGTTGTTGTCACCAAGGAAAACATCTTCCACATCATATGCTTTGTACTCAGTAAACAACTCTTTATGAGGAGTCATATGGTAGGAGAAACCTAAATCAATAAGCCAAGAATTGTTACTAATAGTGTTATCTAAAATTTAAAAAGCATCAAAATCATCATCGAAGGAATATCCTATAGAGAAATCAACAATATTTTTCTTGATCTTACAGTCCTTCACATTCCCTTTTTTGCCACAATTTCAACACTCTAATCTTTCTAGGTGTTCTAGAACATCCTTTGGACTTATCCCTCTTTTTATCCCCTTTAAGCCCTTTCTCTTTGGACCTACCCCACACACATAAGACATCTTGGGAGCCAAAATTCATACAATTTCATCATCTCCTCTGAAAGAAGTATGGAAACCATGTTGTCCATCTTTGGCTCTACATTACCACTACTTATGGCAATAATTAGATTTTCCAAATATTAAAGAAAAGAAAAAAGAAACAAGATACATTTATATTCATCTTCTAATTTAACATATACTTATGTAAGCTGACTTATAATCAACTCAAATGTGTTTAAATGGTTTTCAATAGACTCACCATCTTTCATCTTTAAAGAACACAACTATCTTTTGAGATATAACTTGTTAGACAAAATTTTAGTTTGATAAATTTCACCTATCCTCTTCCACAATTTGTATGCAATCTATTTTATGGAGAAATTCAAGAGGATAGAATCTACAAGATACAACTAAATGGTTCCTTGTGTCGTCTTATTAAAAAAAATTATATATTCATCAAATATTGCAACTAGCTTGGTTTCTTGCGAAACTAGCAACCATTGATCTCTCTCTTCAAGGAGATCCTCTATCTTCAATTTCCACATCTCATAGCCTGTGCCATTGAAATTATCAATATCCCAGTGAGAGGTAGAGACCATGGTATACAATATTCTTCACCAATCTACAATATATCACAAAACAAAATCCCCCACTATAGACAAAAAACTTTCAACACTCAAGAGAAAGGCATCCATCTCTCAACAAAATCATTAGCTCTAATACCAAATATTGAAAACAAGGTGAAGTAAAGATACAATAATAACTTATGTATGTGTATTCAAATTTGAAAATAAGATTAACCAAAGTAGATTTATGTATGTGATTGCACATTCAACATAATATAAAATTCAGCATACCATATGAGACATAATTAGATTTATCTGGAGAAATCCTTTTGGGAAAAAAACTTCATACAAAAAGAGAGGGAAAGTATATTATTAATCTTATAAGAAGAGGTACACAACAATAATCTTCATTGTTTTTCTGTGATCAATTCGGCAGTGCCTTGTTACCTATAAGAACTCAACATAAAACTACCATACCATGGCTCCAATTTATAGAAACTTGTGGGAGGGAAAACCAAAAATAATAACCCAAAAAAAGAGGCAAGAAACCACTTGCAAAAAACCACACCTCCCTCTTGGACAAATAAATATATGGTAAAATATTTGATAATATATTCACATGGATCTAACATGGGTGCCTAGCCCATACCCAAATAGATCTTTTCCTTTTCAAATGCTCCGATGACTCTTCCACTTCCCACTAGAATAGCAATGGACAAACTTACTTCTTCCAATCTTGGGTGCCCCACACATGACTCTTAAAATTCACAAATTAGTTTCCTAGGAGGGAAAATTTGTCCATTATGATGCGTAACTCCACTGACACATGCTCATCTCTTTGAAAATGTAATTACAATATGTCATAGAAACAAATATTAATGGTTTTCCTCTCATATTACCCCTAGAACACTTTTCAAGGAACATGGAGACACTTGAGAATAAAATCTAGGCATGCAAGTTAAATATTGTCTATCCTAACATGGGGGACCATCTACAAATATATCCCCAAATTTCAAAGTTGTAAAAAATAATGGATTTGCATTTTATTGGTGAACCACAAATTTTATGGTTCAAGAGGTTTCTTCGAAAGCTTCTAGGGCTTCCACCTAGAAGGAGAGAGAGTTCTCTTTCACGCTCTAAAATTTGGGGTTTCATTCAATATTAGGAGTTGAATGTGATTGAAGTAGCTATATGAAGTATTCTAAATGCAGTATATTGTAACTGAAAATAAACTATTGATGCAAAACTAATGAAATCTACATTGTTTGAAAATACATGACGATATACAAAAGGATATAATAAAGACTATACAAGACAAGATAAGAGAAAAAATAGGACAAGTGCATCTGGAAATAGACAAGGGCTGAAGTGAAGATTGCAGAAGCCTTTGAAAATCTAGAAAATTTTCTTTTTAGACCAATTGGGACACTTACGCTAAGCTGGGCAACTTAGTCCTAGTTCTAGTAAACTGTTTTGGGCTCTGTTCTAGCCAACTAGGTGTCAAAATCTTCAAAAATCCTTGAAAAAATCATGCAGTGGGACTAAGTTGCCATTGTTGGCAACTTAGTCCACTCTGAATTTTCTTAAAATTTGGAAGTGGAAACTAAAGCCTACAGTCTGCAATCTATGCTTTTGTTGAAATCCAGGTCCAAATCTGCAAAACCACTTGTAAAACCGAACATATTTTGGTTTCTAATGTGGGGTTTTCCTTGGTCAAACCCCTAGTTGTTATTTAAACTATGAAAGAGATAAGAAATCTGCATAAAACCCTAGCCCTAAGTGTGTCTAAGACTAGGAAATTTGAAGTATGATGCAACCCTATTCTAATGTGTAAGAACAAGATGCATAAAATGAAGCTAGAACAATGCAAGAATCATTCTAAGAGACCCTAAATTACATTAGAAATGAATCTTGATGACATGCAAACCATCCTTAGGCTAAAAATTGAGAGAAAATGGAAGATGGAACCACTTTAAAAACAAGTCTTTAGATTGTTTTGATGGCTAGTTGCTCCTCCTCAACCTAGATTTCTCCATGATTCTCTATAGAAATCCATGATTAATCCTTTGAAATTTTAGATCTTGATTTAGAAGTGAGCTTGGAGGCTTGCAAAGACCCTAGTTTGTTGCCCTAAGCTTCACCTTTATTGTAGAAAGATTAATGAATCTTCTTGTGGAAGATTTTCAACACTTGATTCTCGACTTTTTCTTGTGAAAAATGACCTAAAAACATGTATTTATAAGAAACAATACCTAATTGTCTATTATTTTGACCTAAGAGGCCAACACCCATCATAATTTTTTATCAAGTCAGAGGTTTTCCCGCTCAAAAATTCAAATAACCCTAAAAGGGACTAAGTTGCCCACCTTGGGTGACTTAGTCCCACTAGGGGTTTTGGAGGTGGGATTTGTGAATTTTGAGTAATTTGAATGTTGTTTGTCGAGACTTGTATGATTTCTCAGGTGAAATAGGCCTCAAAGTCAAAGATAACGAGTCTTAAGGGCCTATAAATGTTGTTTTAGGGGGTGATTGATGCAAGGGTGTCTAAAGTAGGACAAAATTAAGCACAAAATTGTCCTTTTCTTCAAAGGTATACAATTTTTGGCGACACATTTAGCCCCCACTTTAGCATGCATATGAATCTACGTGCATATGTAAGCTAAAGGACTTTAAACAATGTACTTTGTTTTTATAAAAGGATACTCATTCAAAGGTGGAAGAATGAAGCCCCTAGTGTAGTTTCTTGCAAAACCACAACATTAGGAACTACATCCTATAACACAATCTCATTAGTTGTCCAAAAATCCTCTTATCTAATTCTTAGAAATCAAATTTGAGGGTAGTTGTATGCCCCCCCTTGATTTTGCTTGTTGTACGGAGGTGGAATCAAGGTAGTAATCTAGCCACATCAAATGAGGACATGCATATCGAAGGGCATTTCCAAGCACTGTGCCATATAATGATAGGTAATTGATGATGTAAGGTGTGGAATTATGATTCTGACAAAACAAACAACATCAAAAATGAAATTCACTAGCACCTGTTATGTTATTTTGAATGAAAAACACCCTAATATGTATAGGATAGTAAAAGTACGAATGTGCTTACAAGAATGTGAGAAGTAAAAAGAATGAAAATGAGGTAATTTGTCAGTTGTGTATTTTACGTTTTTGTAGCTTGAGAGTGACAAGATAGGAGTGAAATATGGTGTGCAGATTGTATTTTACACCTACGAGACTCAATGTCTTGTGAGACCAGGTAGCATGTGGTGAGCAACACCATGAGGTGAGTCGATTATGCCGCCTTTTCTTTGTGTTTTTGTAATGATTTAATGATTTATATGTATATCTAGGTTAGTTTAGGATCTTGGAATTTTTTTTTGCAAAGTTTCCCTTTTTTTGCAAAGTGTCATGTTTCTTTGCAAAGTGTCCCTTTTGTTTGCAAAGTGTCCCAGTTTTTCGCAAAGTGTCCTGTTTGTATACGAAGTGTCCCAAAAGGGTTCTAAAGTGTCTAGGGCCTTAAAGAAAGCACACTAGAACAAAATTAGTACACTTGCATGATCAATTAAAGTAAAATTGAAGAGATTAGATGATTAGAGCATATTTTGATGTTTTTGATAGATACCCACCTATTCACGACAGCATCTGGGTGGGAGACAGTTGATCTTTTTGAGAGATTTAGCCCCACTTTGTCAGTGGAGGACACAGAGCATTTGTAGGATGTGAGGATCTAATGGGCGTACCTCATTCTCCCCATGAGTTACCATGATGCTATGTTGATGGCATTATGTGAGCAATGGAACACAAATACATGCACATTCCACCTACCAACAAGAGAGATGAGGGTTTCTCTAGAGGACATGCACCATATACTCTGAGTTCTTATTCGAGGGGAGCGAGTACACTTCTAGAGAGACCATACCTTTTGCGAGCAGCAGGTTGATATGCAGTACTGCCTAGATAGGCCAGTTCATGATGAGAGGGTGTTAGGATGGATTGACCTGGCATTGTTACTTTATTCATGAGCATTAGTAGCTAGATGGATTATGATGCATACCATGTCGCATTAGTACTCCTTCTAGATGGATGTGTAACACACCTTGAAGGTGGGCTAGTGCATCTGATATGGGGGATGGTAGAGTACATGATAGTATACGCCTGGAGACGTTGCATCCTCACACACTTGTGCTATGATTTGGGATGGTTTTTATTTCAGAAGGTAGACAGTATGGTGCATTGTACACTTCTATAGGTTTGGTGTTTGGAGCATGTCACATGCACTAGGCCTATAGGCTTCCCATGTCCATTTCCTTTTGTTCAAAAAAATAAAAGGAAATGCTAAAAGGAAGGGGGTTCTCGAACCCCTTAGGGTTCACTTGAACCCCCCTTTTTCCCCCTTCTCCCCCCCAGGCACAAAAAAAGTATAGAATTTTGCACTTTGAAGCTCAGGTTGAGGATGAAAATGGAGGAGACTTCATAGACCCAACTAGATGATGGTAGTCCTCAGAAGGATCTATCCAACAAATATAATTTTAATATGTTTTGGTTTTATTATGTATCTATTTTTTTAGTTTTATTAAACATAGGTTTTTCACCGAAAATCAAGCTCTCTGTTCTGCACATGTGGAAAAAAATTAGATTATCAAAAAAAAAAATGAAAAATATGAGTGCACCAGATATTGAAGTCCTTGATCCAACAAAAAATAATTTGAATTTCAATACATACAAAAAATTTACGTTGTATATAGTCCACTTATGTCTGAATTGTAATTGGTTTGACTTCGAAACTTGATTAAGGAAAAAATATTCAATAAAACACTATGAGACCAATTGGAAGCACTAGATATTGTAGTTGCAAATCTAAATTTGAAATAATTAGAATTTTATCCTTCATGGAAAAAATTTATGTTGTATACAGTGAGCGTCACTCCTTAAAAAATGTTGTTTGATGAAAAAAACTATTTTTTGAAGGAGATGGAAAAAGAAGTGCATTTTGATTCCAATTTTTTTGAAAAAAAATATATTTAGGATCTATAGACAAAATGTCACAAATCACTAGCTTTCATCATCTTCCAATTCCTCACGGTTTAGCTGCTATAGGTGCCTGAAAGTGAAGATTTAGTTAGAAAAAAATATTTATGTGTCCAATTTGGCCAAAAATTGTAAACCAATATTGTGGGATCATCCTTAGACAATTCACGAGACTACGATCAACATATGAGAGATTGAGTAGGCGAGTGCCCCGAGCTAAGACCGTATCGCAAGCACAAACATTGAGGAATCCAATAGAGTTTCAGAGACTAGAGAGAGAGGTGACATGATTACAGATAGAGAGGGATCAAATAGTAGGAGAGCATTGGATGGCCCTTGCATGGATGGAGGGTTTAGATTTTGCGATCAGATTCATTAGATCACGATTATGATCACACACAATCGTCTCTTGATGTCTGTCTACTGATGTAGCATGAGTACCAGATCCTGAGGGATCTAGTAATCACAATCCTCAATGACATTGTATATTTTGATGACATGTACATAATTTTTTTGATATATATACAAGCATTTTGATGTTGTTTTTGTTGAAATATGGTAGCTTCAGTCAGATATAGAAATGATGATCATATGTCTGTGTATACATATGTCAGTATGTACTGAAATATGTATACACACAGATATATTAATTGTATATATATTTATGTCATCATTTATATATAGATTGAAACCTATCCCAAGTATATTATCTATCTACATTTAGAGGTTATTACTTGCAGATTATTGGCTTTACATGTTTCTTATAGAATCCCGATTAAAGCATCATTATTGATGATCATTTCCAGATTGGATATTATTTATTTGTGCAAGATAAACTCAGATCGAACTTAGCAAGAATTTATGTTTATTAAGTAAACTAACCCCGATTAGTGATCAGGTGGTTAGTTAGACAAAAAGGAACAAATTCATGGGATACGTCCCATGAGCAAACATGCCTCCACTTTGTGGATACATGTTCAATCATGGGACATGTCTCCCCATTGATATTTAATATAGATCTGATCCACAATTGAAGACATCGAAATAAATAAATGTTCTACTCTTGAGGATTGAAGACCACGAAAGAAAATTCAGACTTGTAAATTCATGATCAATACTTTCAATATTGATCTGGCATCAACCTCATAGTTATTAAGTTCAATATTCTATTTAAAATCTAAAAGAAATTTAATCAAATTAACATGGTATCAGAGCCACATTGAGAAAGATCCGATTAAATTCAGATATCGGATTATTTAAAATCGTATTCTCTCTTGAAATCGCAAACATGTTCCATTCTTCATAATGTCGAGTGTAATTAGATTTGAGGATCGTCTTGAAGGTGCAAACAACTTTACATCACGAAAATTCAGAATTATGATGATTCTGAAAGAAAATAAGTTAGACTCATTTGTGAAAGAAAACAAGATAAAACCAGAGAATGATTCAGAGAAGACTCAATGGATTAAGAACAATGAGAAAACTATGAAAATTATAGTTGATGCAGTTAGGGAACATATAGTACCTATTTTGTCTAAACATGAGAATGCATTCCTAATGTTTAAATCCCTTGAAATAACTTTTGAAATAAACAACACCAATAGGACCCTTTCTCTAAAGAGGCAACTTAATTATGTTCAAATAAACAGGGGAGAATATTTTAATACACATTTCATGAGAATCACTAAACTAAGAGATCAACTGTCAACAGTTGGATATCAAATTGATAGCAAGAAGTTAACACTAATAGCTCTAGGTGGCCTACCAAACTCATGGGAGTCATTTGTTCAAGGAATAAGTGCAAGATCAAAACTCCCTAAATTTGATAGGCTAAGAACAAATTCATTACAAGAAGAAACAAGACCAATGAAAAAAGGAAACAATCAGAAACCCATAGATGAGGATATTCATGTGCTAAACACAAATTCTCATAAGAAAGGTAAGAATAAAAACTTCCAGAGAAAGAAGAATTCTTATGGAAAGGGATCATTCAAGAAAAGAAAAGACATCTCCCAAATGCAATGTTTCAGATGTGATCAGTATGGACACTATGCAATCAAGTGCCCTGATAGAAAAAAACAACAAGCATCCTTTGCTAAAGCTGGAAAGACAAATACAAAATAGGATTCTAAGAAATTTGTCTTCTACTAAGCATTATCAAGCCAAGTATCAAACAAAGTCAATAACTGGGTAATTGATAGTGGTTCATCAAGGCACATCACAGGATTCAGAGAACACCTAGATACTATGATAGAAGAAACTAACGAAGAAGTAACTATTGGGGATGATTCTACACATCCACTAAAGGGGTTTGGAACTTGCACCATAAATTTGAAGTCTGGCCTCTCTCTACAACTCACTGGAGTATTGTTTGTACCGAGAATAAAGAGGAACCTAATATCCATTTCTGCTCTTGAAGACAACGGATATAGGGTTAACTTTATGGATGGAAAAGTTCTGGCATGGCCAAAGAACTCCACTATAAAGAAAGCACAAACTATAGGCATAAGACAAGGATATCTCTACAAACTTTGCACTGACACTAATCAAGCCCTTATTCATGAGACCTCTTATTCAAATGAAATTTGGCATCGAAGATTAGGACATATTCATTTTTGTGGCCTACCTTCAGTAGAAAAATTAGTAACAAGATTTCCCAAACTAAAAAAAATTCATGAAGGAGCATGCAAAGGGTGTGCCCTAGGGAAGAATACAAATGGGACCTTCCAAAATAGTTTGAGTAAAACCAAAAACGTATTAGAAATAGTACACTCTAACTTATGTGGACCCATGTCTATACCCTCCATGGTAGGATTCTTATATTATGTAATATTTGTTGATGACTTCTCTAGAAAGACCTAGATATATTTTCTTAAATGTAAAGAGTCGATAGAAGTCCTTAAAAGGTTTAAGGAGTTCAAAGCTCTTACAGAAAAAAATTCCGAGAAGAAAATCAAAATACTAAGAACAAATAATGGGAAGGAATACACCTCAGAAATCTTTAAGGAATTTTGTGTAAATGCTGGGATTAAGAGGGAGTTTACTGTAGCCTACAATCCTCAAAAAAATGGTGTTGCTAAGAGGAAAAATAGAACTATTGTAGAAGCTGCTAGAGCAATGTTGTACGACCAAAACATAGAAACTTCATTTTGGGAAGAAGCCTCTAAGACAATTGTCTACATTCAAAATAGATGTCCCCACTCACATCTAGATAACAAAACTCCTGAAGAAGAATTTACTGGTATAAAACATGACATAAGTCACTTAAGGATCTTTGGTTGCCCTGTCTACATTCATGTACCTAAAGAAAAGAGGTATAAATTAGAACCTATTGGAAAGAAAGGGATATTCGTGGGCTATAGTGAAACCTCAAAAGCTTACAAAATATACATATCCGAATAGAAAAAAATTGAACTAAGTAGAGATGTCATCTATGAGGAAGAAATTTATTTCAAAAGGGCAAAGAGTTCTAATGATATAGAAATTCAAGATTCTCCTAAAGTCATGGAGGAGGATCCTACTCTTGAGATTCAGAGGGAGTATTCTGAAGAAATCATAAATGAAAACCAAACTGCTCCATAACAAAATCCTAATAACAATAGCAAAAGGAGACCACTTTGGGCTAGGAAGATGATTGAGGAAGCTGAGAATTATACAACACCCAAAGGAACTTTTAGAGAAAGTAAGAGACCCAAAAGTTTCTCAAGCTATGTTTCCTCAATGAATGAGATCATTAGTTCAAAACCAACTAGCATTATGGAAGCTCTCAAGCATCAAGTATGGAAAGATGCTATGATGGAAGAGTATCAATCCATTTTGAAAAATGATGTATGGGATATAGTACCTAGACCAAAAGATAAATTTGTTGTCTCTTCCAAATGGCTCTTCAAAATCAAACATGATACTGATGGCAGTATAGAGAAACACAAGGAATGTTTTGTGGCCAGAGGTTTCTCACAAAAAGAAGGTATTGATTATGAAGAGACATTTGCACTTGTTGTTCGGGACACCTCTATGAGAGCAGTAATGGCTATTGCAGCACCTAAAGGCTGGAAGATCCATCAAATGGATGTGAAAACTACCTTCTTGAATGGGACCATTGAAGAAGAAGTCTATTTAGAGCAACCTGAAGTCTTTGTGATACATAATGTAGACTCACATGTATTCATATTGAAGAAATCTCTATATGGACTTAAATAGGTCCCCAGAGCCTAGTATGAAAGAATCAATAGCTATCTTTTGGGACTAGGATTTTCCAAGAATAATGTAAATCCAACTCTCTATTTCAAGGTAATTAAAGGTGATATGTTAATACTAATTTTATATGTTGATGACCTACTAATAATACGAGAAGATCACCTTATTACTCAATGTAAGAAAGACCCAGCTTCAGAATTTGATATGAAAGACTTGGGAATTTTACATTACTTCCTGGGGTTAGAAGTCTGGTAGAAAACAGATGGTATCATTTTAAATCAAGGAAAATATACTATTAATATTCTGAAGAGATTTGGGTTGTTAGACTGTAGACCCATGTCTACACCTATGGAAACCAACTTACACAAATTGAAAGAAGTAGTAGCAGAATCAAAATTTGCAGATCCTACTCTCTATAGACAGATAATTGGATCATTAATGTACTTGGTTTACACTAGACCATATATTTTCTATGCAGTGAATGTTGTAAGCCATTTTATGTGTGAGCCAAAGGAAATACACCTTGTTGCTGTGAAGCATATATTGAGAGACCTTCAAGGTACTATTGGATATGGTCTTAAATACATAAATGTCAACCTAGATTTACATGGATACTCTGATTTAGATTGGGTTGGAAATGTAACCGATTAGAAAAGCACATCAGGATGTTGCTTCAGTTTAGGATCGGATATGATCTCTTGGATCAGTAGGAAATAGTCTTCAGTGGCACAAAGCTCAACATAAGCCAAATATATTGCAGCCTCTATGGGAGCAAGAGAAGCAGTATGGCTTTGGAAATTGCTTGTGGGATTATTTGATGAGCCCCTGAATCCTACTGTTATCCACTTTGACAGTCAAAGTTGTATTAAGCTTTCAGTGAATCCAGTATTCCATGATAGATCAAAGCATATAGAGATCCCTTACCACTATGTGAGAGACATGGTAGAAGGGAATGTGATCCAGTTGGAGTACATTAGTACAAATGATCAAACAAAAGAAATTCTCACCAAGCCTCTCTCCAGAGTTAAAGTTGAACACTTTAGGAAGAAACTTGGTATGGTTGAAATGTAAATTATTATTGAGATTGAGACTCAAATTGTTTATTTTGTAATAATGTATTTAAAAGATGTTTAATGTGTAAACTCTATTGTCATGTATGTGACTCCATGACTTTATGGGCCCTCTCCCTCTATGCATATTATTGAAAGGTGATGATCTTTCTGATAATGAACACTTGTATTTGACATTGTAAAGTGATGAATCTACAATGATTAGCTTCACTATTATGATGGATATCATGTGACTTGATATCCATGGGTATGTCATGATAATATGTCTTGGACATTTTGATAGATATCATGAGACTTGATATTAGTTGAAGATCATTATGATCCTTATGGGATAATCATGGTGGATAAATGTATCCTTGGATATGCCATGATTTATTATGGTAGACATCACGAGACTTGGTGTCAGTGCACATACCATAATGTAGATGTGTTATGAAGAATGTCATGTGACTTGACACTCTTATAAGCATACCATATCTCTTGATATTACAAGTAAGGTGATATCACTATATACTTGGTTAGTGTTATCTTCCCTAGCTAAGAGGGAGTGTTGAAATATGGTAGCTTCGGTCAGATATAGAAATGATCATATGTGTGTGTATACATATGTCAGTACATACTGACATATGTATACACACATAAATATTAATTGTATATATATTTATGTCATCATTTATATATAGATCGAAACCTATCCCAAGTATATTATTGATCTACATTTAGAGGTTATTACTTGCAAATTATTAGCTTTACATGTTTCTTATAGAATCCTGATTAAAGCATCATCATCGGTTATCATTTCTAGATTGGATATTATTTATTTGTGCAAGATAAACTCAGATCGAACTTAGTAAGCATTTATGTTTATTAAGTAAACTAACCCCGATTAGTGATCGGGTGGTTAGTTAGATGAAAAGGCACAAATTCATGGGATATGTCCCATGACCGAACATGCCTCCACTTTGTGGAGACATGTCCACTTATGGGATGTGTCTCCCAATTAATATTTAATATAGATCCTATCCACAATTGAAGACATCGAAATAAATAAATGTTCTACTCTTGAGGATCGAAGACCACAAAAGAAAATTCAGACTTGTAAATTCATGATCAATACTTTCAATATTGATCTAGCATCAACCTCATAGTTATTAAGTTCAATATTCTGTTTAAAATCTGAAAGAAATTTAATCAAATTAATAGTTTTAATGTGTGAATGTTAAATAACAATGTGATTAATTAAATAGCCTTTAGAAGATTACTTAATTAATGTCTTCATGATTTAACAAAGCATATGTGATCTAAGTAAAACTAGCTAAAGTTTCTTTTAGATACAACATAAGGATTAACTATGTTATACATTTATGATTTAAATTAACATAACACACTAGAGGAATTTGAATAGTATGAAATCTAAAGTAATTATAAAAATAAGTTAAATAATCACTTTCTAAGTGTTCAAGACACATACACAACTATTTGTCAAGAACAAAGCAATGTGAAAGCATACAGGATCCAATCCCATAGTTCTAACAACATTTCTTTATTAGTCATAACATTCAAAGGGATTAGACATAATATCTACGTATATGCACAACATTAATAGGGTCTTTAAGAGGAGGGCCATCTCGCTCTATTAATGTGTAAGCACCAAACCCATAATTTGTATTGACTACATAGGGTCCTAACCAATTAACATTGAATTTTCCTTTTTTAGCATAATCAATAGTACTATTCCGTTGATTTTAATATAGAACTAAATCACCCTTGTTAAATGTCCAAGGAATGACACCAGTATCATGTTTGCATTGTAATTGTTTAGTGTAAGCTTGAATATGCTCAAGAGCGTTAATGCGGTGTTCATCAAGCATTTCCAGCTAATGTAACCATTGTTGCGTATAGGTGTCATTCTTGACAAGACCTTGGAGAGAAATACGCAATGTTGGGATTTCTAACTCCAAAGACATGATGGAATCAGTACCATAAACAAGGTTGAAAGGTGTATTTCCTATAGAGGAGCGGACACTTGTGCAATAGGCCCATAACGCATATTGCAATTGTGTGTGCCAATCTTTTTGATTTAGATTAATAGTTTTATTGAGGATTTGTTCAAGGATTTTATTAGTGCTTTTGACTTGACCATTAGGTTGTGGCTAGTAAGGTGTTGAGAAGCAATGTTGAATATGAAAGGTCTCCAAGAACTTTTTCACATCATTAATTTTAAATGGTGTTCCATTATCCAAAACTTATGCGGAAGGGAGCCCAAAGAGAGAAATGATGTATTCCAATAAGAAATGACATATCACATTAGTAGTGGTGGACCAGAGGGGAGTAACTTCTACCCATTTGGTGAAATGATCAGTTGTAGTAATGATAAATGTATGTCCAGCGAAAGTAGGTGGTGAGATTTTTCCAATTAGATCTAGTCCCCACACAGAGAATGACCAAATAGGGATTTGGATGCAAATCTTAGAAGGAGGAGAATGAATCAAATTGCTATGTTCTTGGAATTTGTGATATCGCTTAACATACACATAACAATCTTTCTCCATATTTTTCCAATAGTAACCCATACGAAGAAGTTTTTGCACTAAGGTTTTTCCTCCAAAATGAACTTCACAAGTGCCAGAATGGGCCTATTTGAGGGTGATATGAGTTTCAGAATCCTTGAGACATCGCACAAGAATTCCATCAAAGCATCTTCTATACAATGTATCGGCAAGGATTATGTACTTGGTTGCTAACCTTTTTAGGCGAATGTAGATGTTTCTAGTTGTAGGCTCGAGAATGATACCATCTTTTAAATAGTTATATATGGCGTCATACCATTCACATGAATTACCTGAGAATGTTGCGAGTACATCATAAGATTTATCACTGATGGAGGGTTTCATGATTGGGTGGATGGTAAACATGAAATTTTTATTAGGATCTGAAGGAGAAATGAGAGAAGTGCACTAGCCATTGCATCCACATGCCGATTATCTTTTCAAGGGATGTTATCAATGGTGAACAATTCAAACTGTTCTAAAAAAGTCTATACGAGATCTTTATATTGCAATAATTTCTCATGTTTAGTTTGATAGAGACCATTGATTTGTTTGATCACTAATTTTGAATCGCCATAGATCTTAATATCTTTAACGCCCATGACTAAGGAAGCATGCAATCTAGCAATTAACGCTTCATATTCAACTATGTTATTCATTCATAGGGAATTTAGGCAATACAGCAAGGGAATAGACTTGCCTATGGGAAGAATTAATATAACTCCAGCACCAAAGCCTACTTGACACTTGGATCCATCAAAGTACAATTCCCATGTGGGGAGCTCTATGGTCAACACACTGTCATCAGGAAAAGAGTCATCGCTAGGGAGGGCTAAAGGAGAAGGAGCATCAACTAAGTGGTCGACTAAGGCTTAGCCTTTGATTTCTTTTTGGGAGACAAAATTAAGGTCAAACTCAGTCAACAAAATTACCCATTTAGCAAGATGTCCTAAGAGGTTTATTTTATTAAAAATATATTTGAGAGGATCAAACTTTGTCATCACTTATATTTCTGCATTTAGTAAATAATTTTGCAACTTACTAGTAGTGAATACAAGAGCCAAACACTAATTTTCAATTGTTGTGTAGTGAATTTCATAATCAATGAGAGTTCTACTGATGTAATAGACAAGTTGCTCTTTTCCATTGTCGTCATGTTGAGCCAATAATGCGGCAAGAGCATGGGTAAAAGAAGTGATATAAAGGATGAAGGGTTTGTTGGGTATGGCCGATTGTAAAATGGGTGGAGTCGCAAGGTATTCTTTCAAACGCTTGAAGGCCTATTTACAATCATCATTCCAATTAAAATTCACATCATTTTTGAGGAGGTGTGTAAAAGGTAGTGTTTGATTAGCTAAAGAAGCGACAAAAAGATGGATGGATTGAATCCTTCCTTGAAATGTGTGTACTTGGGAAATGTTGCGAGGAGGTGGCATGTTAGTTATAGCATCAATTTTCTTCATGTCCACCTCAATGCATCTGTGAGATATGATAAACCCTAAAAGTTTTCCACCATCTACTCCAAAGACACTTTTTTGTATTTAAGTGCATGTTACACTTACGCATTCACTCAAAGATTTTTCGAAGAACATTCACATTATCTTTTCAAGTTAAGGATTTAGTTAGAATGTCATCAACATAATCTTCCAAGATTTTATGTATGTAATCATGAAATATTAATTTCATTGCTCGTTGATAAGTAGTGCCTATGTTCTTTAATCAAAAAGGAATCATAACCCAACAAAATGTTCCCCAAGTGGATGTAAAGGCCTTCTTGTATTGATCTTATGGGTTGATGAAGATTTGATTATATCCAGAAAATCCATCTATAAAGGACAAAAAATCATGTGTAGAAGTTGAATCCACGATCATGTCGATATTAGGAAGAGGAAAATCATCTTTGAAAGTGGATTTTTTAAAGTCTCGAAAATCTGTGCATATCCTAACATGATTATCAGGTTTAGCAACTATAACAATGTTTGATATCCAAGGAGAGTAATCGATAGGTTGAATGAAACCTACATCAAGGATTTTTTCAAGTTCTCCTTTAACATGCAAGGCTATCTTAGGGTTCATCTTTCATATCTTTTGGCAAACGAGCTTAGCATTTTCAGCAAGAACAATGTTATGAGTGACTATGTTTGGATCTATTCCAGGCATATCAAAATATTTCCAAGCAAAAAATTCAAGAAAAGTGTGAAGCAAGGTGGAAAGATCCTCTTGTTCTTCATCATCAAGGCACTTCCCGATTTTAATGACTTTGTCTTTATCATCTATGTCCATTGGTATATCAATGGTATCCCCCAAGGGGAGTGCATTTGACTTAGGTAATTATGGATCATATGGTTCCGTGGTTGTGGGAGTGTCATTAATGTCAACAATGTTGGGATCAATACTTATCATAGCAAGAGAGGCATTTCTCTTGGAGATAGAAGTCTTATCTGAAGCACCTAGTAGGTGTTTCAAAGCTTCATCGTCATTAACATAGTCGAATGGTGGGGAATCCATATCAAGGAATTCAGGATGTTTAAGTGTGATATGGATTCTTGGGATACATGTGATAGTGTTGATGTTGAGCGATGGGCGTTGATTCACTTTTTTAGTTTTATAAAAGGAAAACCCTAAAAAAATATTAGTCTTTTGTGTATTGGGTTCAAGGGGAACTCGAATGCCTTATTCGTGTTTTCCACATCCTTTACCATTGTATCCCAATTACAGTTTCACAAGATCATAACCTTGTCCATAAAGTCTTTCCATTTCCTTTGGGTTGGGTGGTTTTTGGTAATCTATCTCATCAAAATTTGTTGTATATGTTGTGTTTTCTTCCAAAGGAGATGAGTTAGATATTTGGGAAGGTTTTTCTTCATTCTAGGTAGAGAGGACTATTGGTTGTTCGTGTTTGTCATCCTCTTTTTGTGTGATTATGTACTCACCGATAAATGAAGGTGTGAATTCTAATGATCCCCAATCATCAAAAAATAGCTTAGACTTTGATTCTCCTTCTTGGTGATTCTTCTCATTAGGTGCTATGTTGGAGGTGGGAATCAATGTGTTGAGAGGACTTTTTGTTCCCTTTTCAAGTTGTAAGAAAATTTTAGGCTCGGGGTCTATTTCAATTTGATAAAATTTGTTATTATAGACATATTTCATTTTACGATGAAGGGTCGAGGGCACCACATGCATCAAATGAATTTCCATGGCCTTCCCAAGAGGAGATTATAGGAAACGTCAGAGGGCATGACATGAATAGGAGTTTGAAGTGTAACCATTATGATGATAATAGGTAAAGTAATAACACTAAGCGGTTGCTTTGTAACATTGTCAAATCCTCTAATAGATAAGGAATCAGATTTGATGTGCAATTTATCCACATGTAATCTATCAAGAAGCTTTGTGTTGCACACATTAAGGGAAAATCCATTGTCAACAAGGGTTCATTTGATGCCTATCTAATCATACTGAGCTATTATCATAAAGGCTTCATTTTGCTTTCTTAATTCTATAGGAGGGAGCTCGTGTAGATAAAAGGTAATTTCTACATTGACTGTATTCATTCCTTGTAGTAGAGCTGCCACATCATTTGTAGTCGTACCAGAAGGAACCACTATCTATTGCAATGTCGTTTGAAGCATAGAATGATAGTTGGGGGAGTTCTAGAGAAGATCCTAAAGAGATATCTTGGTAGAAGTATTCTTAAGTTGTTCAAAGAGATTGTACTCCCTAAGGTGTAAATTTAGATGAGGGGCCACAGGTAAGATGGGGTTGGGTAATGGTAAGGGTGTTGAGATGGCTTGTTGGGCGTGTGGGTTATTTATAGTGTAATGAGTATGAGTGACATCCAAAAATAAGGCAAAATGATAGATTACTGAGAAGTTAGGGTGTTGTATTTACACCCCGATAAACATGTAAGCAATGGAAATCACCATGTTGGGGCTAAAACAAAAAATCTGGCATAATGAGGAAAAAGTGGCCAAGAAATGATTGGCAAAATAGTTTAGCCTGAAAAGCTTTTGGTCA
This sequence comes from Sequoiadendron giganteum, assembly GCA_007115665.2. Lineage (NCBI taxonomy): Eukaryota > Viridiplantae > Streptophyta > Pinopsida > Cupressales > Cupressaceae > Sequoiadendron > Sequoiadendron giganteum. The sequence goes on along the minus strand of CM021102.1, from coordinate 34,800,766 downwards.
CTAGGGCTGATATAGAACTTTGAAGCTCTTGCCCTAGAAAAATGAGGTGGAAGTAACTTAACTCTAAAAGTGACTTTAACTTCCCATACTCCTGTTTCATCTCCTCAAGATCAATAGGAACTAGGAAAGTACTGGATTCACTCAGGCCAAAAACCAATTGAAATTCTTCTTTGTTTATGCTCAACAAAATCCCTCCATCAGTATCTCTTATTACCCGTGTAACAGGGTCATAATGTGCAACCACTGTGCTAAGAAAATCCACGTTAGTGAATACATTTGGGACCACCAGATTCCCCATATCATACCTCCAACCATTCAAGAAAGGATGGGGCAAATTCCTCTGTCCATACCACAACCTAAACATGTCTAGACCTATGATGGGAACCCTAGCATCGGTAATATTGGAATAGTTATAAACTAATCCCTCCCCTAGGGTCCTTCCACGCATCAAGACCAACCCCTTCTTCCTATCATTAGTTGACGATGGTAATTGATCCAGGAAGTCATCATATAAATGTCTGTGTAAATAGTCAATCTAGCCAGAATGCTGCTTTAATGGTGCCATCTTGGGTAAACTAGGCCTTCCTTGCTATTTCAAACTTCACACAAACTAAGGCTAAATAGGAATATAAAATCACATAATAGAACCCTACAATTCCCCACAATTAAACCAACCTAATGCCCTAAAAACAATTATCAACAAGCCGCTAACAAGCACACCACAATTTTCCACAAGTTCTCAATCAAATTAAATAGGAGGTATAGAAAATTACTCATGGCTTTGTGCTTTGCAGAAGTCCAAATCCTTGCTGTGACAACCTGTAAATTCATCCTTGGCTCTAAAATTTCTTCGCAAAGATGTTTGAATTCTTTGTGAGACACTAAGGCAGGAGAATAGTCACTTTATTTCGATCAAATCATGCCAGTAGACGTCTTGTCCGCCATTAAAGCTTACTTGCATGCCGCACCAATGGCTCCAATCATGTTAGATGCAAATTCAAATACCAACCGTCGATCCTTCACTTTTTTCAGATCATTGAATGACTGCCTTTAAAAAAAGCTAGCATAATCTCCATCACGGAAAAAAGGGCCCACCATATTACGCGTCGCTAAGGAAATCCACATGGGGCCCGCCCGTGATATCATGATCAATAAATACCTCACAACTTCTAATCACATGATGGTGGGAAACAATAGATCTCCACCATCGGCAATCGTGTTCATTCAACATAGTCGCTAGCGTTGTAATTAACCATTGAGCATCTTTCTCATCAATATTTATCTCTGTTGATTTGAAGCACATGCATCTCGTAACCACTTTAGTAACCTGCTACATAATGTATTAAAACCTGATAAATGTATTAAAACATTTTTACTATCTCTTCGACTTCACCAAATGAGACACCTAGTTCTAGTCCATGATATATCACAATCAGTCGAGACCATGTGGTGGGGTCATCATGGGACGGCAAGGAGCGACTGCGATGAAATGATGGTTGATCTACGGTCATGCAATTTTTTCCCCTGCAAAATATAAAAATTTTATTAAAAGGTTCAAGGGGACATCACTAGGTTGATGAAAAACAATGGCTTAAGTTGTTTTTTAAACATAAAAGCATAAGGACAACCTAGACTTAGGAACTAATAAAGTCAGGCGAAGGAAATAAAACAATAAATCAAAAGGGGCCCAGCTTAGATGAAGCGATGGGGCATACGTCATTTTAAAAACCCTCCTCAAAAAGTAATAGCCAAATAGATCCCACCCAAGGCATATGATAAAACACTAGGGCTTTTCATAAAGACAAAAGTAAAACCCCAACCTTAGGCATTTCCCAAATGGGTATGTGCAGGATCATGATGGGCCAAAAAGTGGCAATATGATGGGTATGTGGCTGACGACTTTTTTCTTACCCAAAATTGATGAAACGAAAAGGATTTTTAAAGGAGATTCTCAGCTTTCCACCAATATATATTATGCTTTACTTTGAATTTAATAAATATTTATTATTTATTTTCTATTGAATTACGACTAAAGTCCTAATTTTTAGGTTGATTGAAAAACATCTATAGCTTTCAAACGGTATCATATTTTTTGAATCCAAAACATGTGTCACATTCTATGCTTCACATACTATAAGATTAAAAATAAAAAATTGAATTTCATGAAGTTTTGACCAAGTTAAGGTGGTCAGACATATGAGTCTTTATATTTTTTAAAAGTTTTCATAAAAAAATTATAATTAATTATTTTCTTGGAAAAAAATTACAAAAAAATATGCATCACATCAGGACATGAGTCCTCTACTTATATCTAAAATATTATAAAAAATAATTATCATTTTAATGTGGTTAGGGTGGTCAGACAAACACCTACTTCTTATTTTTTTCCTAAAATTTAAGTACTACTGTATTGAAATTTCAAAATTTCACCAAATAGATTTTATTTTTTTGTAAATAAACCTAGTAATTTAGAAACTACATTCAATTTGTTACAAATTATATTCTCAATTTTTTTTTGAAATAATATAGATAACTTATTCAGAATTTTATGTCAAGTTTCCTAAGTCTGATTTTTCTGAATTTTTTGCCACTTAAGGGCCTATTTTTTCCATGATGATCTTGCACATACCCAAATACTACAAAAAAATAGAAACAAAATGCAAACTAAAATGGAACATAATGAGAAAAATTTGAAGTTCCATCTGTCGCTCCAATTGGGGACGTTCATTCCACTGGAATGAAGTGAGAATCAGAATCTCAGGTTGAGTAGATCAATTGCAGAGATGACCAAAAGGGATTGTCCAAAAAAAACAACCTAGCAAGAAAGAAACCTACCACTAACATATATACAAACCTAAGCTACTGTCCATAGAAAAAAATACTTCAAGTGAAGTACAACTTCAAGAATTGTCCATGAACTGGTAGTTCAAGAATTTCTCCTGTCATATCTTGGAGGAAGTATGAGTCTTCAGCCCACTTTCTATTAATAAAAAATGGACCCAACTAGATTGCATGAAATTTTCCATGTTTTCCTTTATCTTCCAATCTTCCATTCCACACTAAGACCAAATATCCATCTTGGAAGCTCCTTGTAGTTGCCCTTTTATCACACATTTTTTTTTCTTGCAACTGCAATTTAGCATTTTTCATTTGAGCTTCCCTCCAGGCTTCATCTAAGTCTATGAGAGTTTCTAATCTCAATTGCATTTCATCATCCATTTCATTATCATAGATTTGGAAAAAATTATACATTTCCACCAAGTTATTCTAGGGTAACCTTGCATTTATCCCATAAACTAGGTCAAATGGGGTACAACCTATTGCCTTTTTCACAGTTACCCTATCTTCCTAGACTGTTAATCTCAATTTAGAATCCCATGCCTTCTTTTTTTGATCTAGGATTCTCTTAATGATCTTCATCAAGCTTTTATTGCTTGATTTTGCTTGTCGATTTCCCTGTGGGTGATATTGCGATGAATAAGAAATTTGGATGCCATGTTTTTCACAAAATTTTGTGTATTCCTTAGATCTGAAACACATTGCATTATCTGACACAATCCTTTCTAGACACCCAAACCTAGTCAATATATTGCTCATCAAGAAGTCAATTTCCACCTTACTAGTTTCTTTCTTCATTGTAATTGCTTCCAACCACTTGGTAAAATAATCAATGGCCACCAATATCCATGAATGGCCTCCACTAGATTTACATGCTATTTCTCCTACAAAATCAATACCCCATTGCTGGAATCGAGACTGCACTGCAACTAGTTTTAGGGGCAAGTTACTAGAAAATCTCAACTTACCAGAGAAACATTGATAGGCATGACATGTCTTCACTAGTTGGTGTGCATCCTTATAAATAGTAGGCCAAAAAAATCCATCCCTCATTACCTTATGTGCAATTTTTTGGGACATATAATGCCCTCCACAAACTCAACCATGCATCTCATTCAGAAGTTTCTGTTCTTGATCTTGGTCAACACACTTCAACATGACACCTTTGTTGGGAAATTTATGCCTCAACATTCTAGTTTCCCTTGAAGACTTGGTTGTTTTCTTCTTGTTTCAGGCCTTTACCACCATACCACTGCATGTTTGACTTGGTGGTGTGGTTGAGCGGTTTACCACTCTATCCTTGTGGTCTTCTTTATGCTTGGCGGTGGCCTAGTGAGCAGCGGTAGTCTGGGAGGTAGTTACCACCATACCGTAGGGGTTGCTCGGAGGTGGCAAGTTAGTGCGATTGGTGGTGTGTTGGCGGAGCAAGGCCATACTGCCTTACCGTAGGATTTTCTTGTTGGTGGTACAGTAGCTGCTAGCGGTTCAAGGGCAGCAGTCTGGTGACGGTTACCACTTTACCACGGTCGATGCTTGGGGAAGCCGTGGTGTTTGCAATGGACGGTTGGTGGTCAATGTTGGTGGTTACTTCCTTACCGTGGGTGGTGAGAAGACTCACCACGGTGGCCACGATAAGACCGTTGGTGGTCTTCCTAGCGGTCACTGCCCTACTACGGGGTGGCCTAGCGGCCCTCGTGGTAGCACGGTTGATCATTAGTGGTTTGGGTTGGCGGTGTCACCACCTTACCATAGTTTTCTGGTGGTTGGAGCACGATAGTGCGAGGTGATCAGAGATGGAGCTAATATGGGCTTACCATCATACCATAGACAATTCAGTTGGAGTCGATGATAGCGTGAGGTATCTTTGGTAGAGCTCGGTGGAGTTCGGGTGAGCTCGGATGGGTTCACTGCATTACTGTGGCTGGATCGGCTGAGCTCGATACCGCGATGGTTGTCTAGACTCGGTGCGGTTGCACAATAGATGGCAGAGGTGAGCTCAGAGCTCGGCTAATCGAGCTTGACCGAGCTAGACTGATAATCAAAGCGATAGGAAAATGGAATGGCAGCACGTGGTAGGTTATTATCGATTGATTGGGTGAAGTCTTGAGCGGTGAATGCATTAACTGCATAGCTCAAATTTGAATAGTTATCATGATCTAACTATGGAAAATAATTGAATGCCTAGATGGCTCGATGCATGCTTGCAGGGTGACTTGGTCAGAGGCGATTGGATTTGTCTGACAGAGATAAGGTGTGCATTAACTTGCACTTGATTGGTGGGTGAGAGAGATGTATGACTTGAAAGAGTCGAATACATTGAATGGGTGAAACATAAAAAAGTGGCGAAGTGTAACAATGGTATGCGAATGGTATTGTAATTGTTAACACTTGATGTCACAAATCTCCAAGGATGTGAGCCTGATAGGCCATGAGACTAGACTGGCCGAGAGGCTGGCTGAGATAGTCATTGGTGAGGAGCTGAAGGGAATCTACGCAATATGTCATGAGGACATTATAACTGTGTGAAGATTCTATTTTTTGTGTTTCCTGAATATTTCTCCAATTGAACAAGATGTGACTCCTGTATAGGCTATGAGGCTGAGATTATATTGTAACTTTTTTTTGTTGCTGAATAATACAATGGCTTGATCTTTTGGATTGTGGGGTTTTTTACAAGAAAGTGTTTTCCCCATGTAAATATGTGTGTTCATATTTTTGTCTTTCCTTGTTCTTTGATTCTGCAAACTGGATTTGTGCTTGTGTTGAATCTGTTTTTTGTCAAGCATTTACTTTTCTCAGAGGATCAATGGGGGATCAACCATGCCTTCTTTCACTTTATGGCATAGTTGTTTGTGTCTTTTTTTTTATTAAAATTAAAATCACTAAGGAAATATTGTCTTAGACGTGCTCTATGATGATAGACCAACTCTGTATTCCCAACAACCTTCTCCATTTCTCCACCAGAGCTTTCCAGCTATGATAACATATTTGATAGCTTGTAACTTCAATGTCCTCTTTTCATTTTCACTCAAATTATCAAGACATTTCATTTTTTGTAAATAATAGATCACACCCCTATACCACTCAGAATGTTCCATATCACATATGTTTGATCTATTTTCTTCTTCTATCAAATTTATCTGATTTGCTTCCAGATTACTTTGGGCCATAAGCTTGGCCAATCCTTGTCCTCTTACTAGCTTAGTAATCTGGATCAAAATGTTGAATTCTTGGATCCTATTAATCCATATACATCTTCTCCCTGATACTTCTTGTTGTTTGAAAATATCCTTGACAATAGCACTAGGTACATATGCAACTATAGTAGCTCCCATCAAATAAGGTCTGAAATATTTGACTGTTTTTACCAATTCATATGCCTATTTTCATTTATATCATATTTAAGTTCTGCATCTTATAAAGATTTGATGAAAAAAGATATAGGTTGTTCAAAACCTTCTGCATTATTTTGCAACAACATAGGTGCAATTATGTGGAAAGAAGCAAATGATTTTTTTTGTAAAGGTTTAGAAAAGTCGGGGGTTCTTAACACAAGAGCTTCTTTTATTGCTTGCTTAATGGCCTGAAAATCCTATACAGACTCCTCTTCCCATTCAATCTTGGCTCCCCTCTTAAGCATCTTAGAAATCGGGCGAACTATTTCAGAAAAAATAGTCATAAATCTCCTTAGGAAGTTTATCTATCCAAACAAATATTGCATTCCTTTGAAATTGCAGGGTTGTGGGATTTTGTCTATTGCAATTACCCTTTCTGGATCAATTTTGACTCCATCCTTGGAAACAATATGTCCCAAAAAATTTCCTTCCCTTACCCCAAAAGAACACTTCTTTGGATTCAAGGAAATACCATACTCCAATGCTCTGCTAAATACCTTCTCTAGATGCCCACAATGATCATCTTCTTTCTTGGAAGAAGTTGTCAAATCATCTTTGTAAATTACAAAAAATAAATTAATGAAGTTTGAGAATGCCACATCCATGGCTCTCTAAAAAGTAGCCCTTGCATTTGTTAGACCAAAAGGCATTCACACATAGACATAAGTTCCCCAGGGTGTAGTGAAAGTTGTCTTAAAATGCTTAGACTCCTTGACCATGAGTTGATTGTAGCTAGAGAACCCATCCATCATAGAAATTAACTCACAGCCTATCACCCTATGCAACATGGCTTCCATATTCGGTAATGGATAGTCATCTTTCAAAGAAGACACATTCAAGTTTTTGAAATCCACACATAACCTAATGTCTCCATTTTTATTTCTCACAGGTACCAAATTTGACACCCAAGATGAATGTATGATTGGCTTGATGATCTCTACATCTCTTAACTTCATTAATTATTCTTGGATTTTGGGGGCCAAGGTAGGATTAATAGGCCTTTGCTTTTGCCTAAATGGCTTAGCACCATCACTCAAAGGAATTTCATGTTGAAATAAATCCTCCCTATATGCCTTAAGATCATCATAAGACCATGTAAACACATGTTTGAACTTTCTCAATAAGTCAATTAGCATCCTTCTCATCCTTGGTGACAATTTCTTTCCAATATACAGATTTTTTGGTGATTCATTTGTTCCAAGGTTTATCTCCTCTAAGTCATCAAGATGGGAAGCAAACAATTAGCCTTTGCCCTATCCTGATTATCAAACACTCTTTCTAGTACAACTAAACCCTTAGGAATTGTATTTTTCTTTAATTGAATGACTTCATTACCAAACACAGTATCTTTACCATCAATTTTTTCCACAAAGGCTCCAAAGCAAATTTCTTGAATTTTATATTCATCCACACAATTCAAGAACCTCAATATATCATCATCACTATCAAAAACTTGCCAATTTTTGATATTATCAGGGATAGATGGTCTGGTTTGCATTTCAACCTTTGAAATTATAGAATAAGTCATATCATTTGGATTTAATGCAATGTTTGCTAATAAATTTTCCACCTTGTTGTGGCCTCTCTCCATCCATCCTATACATACCTGGATCTAACTTGGGAAATCACAAGCTCAGAATATCCAATTACTTTGAGCTTCTTGATCCCATATTTTTCAGCCAATATTAGCCCCAATAACAGGGCTTCATATTCGGCCCAATTATTTGTGCATTCAAATGAAAAAGTGAAAGAGAACCTAAATGTCCTTCCACTTGGTGATCGTAACAAAACAGCTACACTAGACAATTATTTTGAGCTTGCACCATCAAAGTACATAGTCCACAAGTCATCAGACTCTGATAATTGTTTTACTTTTGTATCAATCAGTGCAGTAGGTTTATCACCATTTCTAGGGGATTCCTCAACCCTGAATTCATTTATGTCACTGTTAGTGAAATATCTCATATTCTCAATCGGGTCATGCTCAAACATATGGGATAATTTTGACTATCTTTCAATCTTGACATCCTTACCATCAATGTAGAAAGTAGCAAATGATAGATCACACTGCATGTTACCTCCCATTGATGCACTCCACTTCCTTGACAAAAGCATCCCGAAATGAGGTGGGATGTCTGCAACTAATACAGTCATGGCTAAATCCTTCTCAGGATACTGAGTCAGTTTATAAGGAAATTCTTTAATAGTCCCAATAACTGGAACCTCTCTTGAATCTAATGCATAGCACTTACCTTGAGTAGTATCTACTTTCAAGCCCATCGCCTCCATGATTTTTACTGGAATAACATTATTGGATGCCCCTGAATCTATCATACAATTTCTTAAAGTTTTCCCATTTAAAACAACACTTAATAAAAAGGGGTTTATGTTTTCAAGACACATATTAATAGAATTCCCTAAATACATTGGGGAAATTTGTGACACAATTCCCTCCACTTATTTATCTTTTCTTTCTCCTTCATGTTTTACTTCTTTACAATTACCTTGTTCAATTTTATTACTAAAAACACCTGTAATCAAGACTATTGTCTTTTCCTTGTGCTCAGTTATTCTCATCATTTCCAGCAAAGGTACAAAAAATTTAACCCGAGAAAACACTTGAAACATGTCTAAGGTTTTATATTTAGGTAGATTAGAAACCATACCTTCATCATTTTCTTTCCTCTCTAGTTTCTTACTTCCTTCAAGTTTCTTTTGCTTCTTCTCTTCTAGATCAGGTTCAGTAAACTTTGTAATCACCTTGGTCTTTACCAATGATGAAGTAACATCTTCTTGAGGCCTTGGGATTTCAATAGTTTTTTCCCAAACCTTGTCATTCTTAACCTCTTTGATTTTGACAACATCATTTTTGCTATCCACATTAACACCCTTGTTCTTGTCCTTCTGCTCTTTTATAAAAAGGCCTACAGGTTTACCCTGTTCACCACCCATAGTTCTATTTCTCAGCTGAAGTGAGCTTCTCATTTGAGCAGCCATTTCCTCACTCAACTGGGCAATCTCCTCATCTGATGGTCTCCTTAAGGACATTGAATCTTTAGCCTACTCCATATTGCAAGCATGATGATCAAAATCACCTTCTTCATCAGAAAAGACCTGTTGATGATACATCTCACTTCTTTGTCTCTGATTATCCACATCAACTTCTTGTAATTCATCATCAGAAGAACATTATGCCTCATTAATGTATGATCTAGCCATACAAACATCTACATCATCTTGCTCACGTTCCAGAGTCTGCTCATGAGTATCCTACTTCATTCCCTCAACAATAAGCAATTGAAAAATACCACAGTAATTTTGATCATGTGGATGTTCACACACCTCACACCATGCTCTATCTTGCACCAGATTTACTAAATGATTTTATAGGGGGTCTAGTGTATGTTGACCATTAGGCTTCTGTCCAGGCAAGATTGGTTTCCCATCTTTCCAATTTGTGTTATAAGGATAATTTTGCAGCCTAGGTGGTTTGTCATTTTTACTATACTATTTCTTTTCATTTCCTATACCCTTTTCTTGCTTGTAAAAAGTATAGTTTATGTCTTTCAAAGTACTGAAGACTTTATCCCATTTCTCATCATCCTTAGGCTTTGTAGTAGAAACCTTCTCAGTCTTATCCTTAGGATTTTCCAAAAGTGTGGGTTCCTCCCTCCTACCATATTTCCTAGAAGCTCTCCTATTGGTTTCAATATTTATAGCCACCTTGAAAGAATCTCTCATGGTCTGAGGGTCCTTATCTATGAGGAGATATGACATCTTAGCATCAAAAGCATTGAAATATGTAGTGAAAAAAATATTTTCATCAAGCCTCAAAACATGAACCAACTTATACATTGCCTTTTGGAATCTAAGGTTAAATTTTGTCACAGGTTTATTCAATGACTTCTTAATGTTATTGAATTCATTTAGCATGAACTAGCATTGGTTTTATCACCGTATTGTTCCTTGAAGTATTTTTCAAATTCATCCCACAAACCAATACTAGCATTAGGTAAGCCTCTGTACCAATCCCTTGCATCCTCCACCAATATTGTACAAACAATTCCATTACAACATCTTCATGCTCTACCTCATAGTCATTTAACATATCCATGAAGGATTTTAAATGTTCCTCTGCTATCACAACATTGTTTCCAGAAAAATTACTCATCTTTTCTTTCAGCTTATTAGGGATGGGGTTTGGATAATCTGGAATACCATCAAAGAATAAATTCTTATACCTTTCCAATTGTATAGGCCTTCTTTGGAATAATCCTTCAGTCCTTTGAGAATCAACACCAGGACCTAAATTTTGTGTCCTAGGGACATCCTGATGTAGATTCACAAACTTGGTTGCATGAACCTAGGGACCTAGGTTGTTTGTGGTAGTGTCTAGACTAGTTTTAGGGCCATTTTTCAAGGCATCTTGGTGACTTGATGAGGTTGCAACTTGTGTAACCTCATCCACACTTTACATCTTTAGGAAAATTATTTTCCTCTTCATTTCTTCATTTGTAGCTTCAATCTCAATCCTCTCTAACTCTTCTGCAAGAGCCTCACCCTCCCTCGTAACCTTTTCTAAGGCACTCTCAGCTTATAAAAATACATGAGGTGGGGGGTATCTTTTAGGGGGATGAGAAGACACCCTATCATTTATCTTAATCCCCTCAGCCTTTTGTTTTCCTTTGTCTAGAACAGGCTTAGGGTTTGGATTACTTGGTTGAGGCTTAACAGGGTTTGAGGGTCTTGGGTTTGCAGGTTTTGATTCGGCATCAACTTGAACTACAGGACCAACTTTAGACATAGGATTTATCTCCTTATCAATAATTTCACGTACAATAGGACCTTCCTCATCTGGCTCAAGTTTTTCTTGGTTCAGGAGCTTCATTGTTACCAAGTGTCTAATTAACCTATCCCTCTCAATTACAACATGCATCAGTTCTATCTCCCTCTCCTTATCCTTTTTCATCCTAAACTTAGCTTTTTTTTGGATCTCCCACCTTAAGGAGTCAATATCTCCAAAAACATCATCAGGGTCAGGCAAAGTCATATCAGAACTCGATGTATCACTTAGGTCTATCAGGTTTACTTCTTCAAGAACATGTTCAGACAATAAAGGCGTTCCATCATCTTCAGCAGGAGGAGGAGGCACACCACTGGTGCTTTATCTATGATGGCTTTGACTTCTACTCCTACCTCTTCTCTTTCTAGCATATTGGACACTAACAAGTTCCTTATTCTGACATGTTACATCCTCTTGAACAGGTGTATTAAATAATACATCAAAAAATTCACAACTATCTGATTCTGAATGTCTAGACCTTTGTTCAAGATTCTTAGGGATAGGATGTAAAGGCTTACTTGTGCCTTGGTGTATAGGATTTTTTGATTCGGGAGCAACATTGCTAAATTCTATCTTTTTCTTTATCCATTCCTTCTTCTTCATTTTAGGAAGTTCACGCTCCAATTTTTGTTCTGAATGATTCTTCATGAATGACCTAGTGTTCTTCATTCTACGTGCTTGTCCAAAGATCCTTCAATTTATATTAAATCTTTAAATAAGACACACGCTGGTGCAGAGACTTCAGAGTTGCCACCCAATTATCTTAGGAATACCAACTATCCAGAGACACTTGGTGGAATTTAAAAGACCTTCGGAACCTTGTACCGATGACATACAAAAAATACTTCACTAGATGACTCAAAACTTTGACCAACAGAAGAAATGGAAAAATGAAATACAAAACCACAGGCTCGACCTTCAAATCACAAAAATATTATGAAAAATCTATACAAAATGGACAACCGACACACTAATAAGAAATATTTAGATTAATATCCCTAGTAGAGTCACCATTTTGTTGGTTATTTTTACTGTAACTAGGTTGATCTCCTAATCTACCTATGGACTTGCCAATTCCAATCAAGGGCAGCTTGAAGGACCTAGACCAACTAATGAGGATTTTAACAAAACCTCTTACACTTTGGGCTCTGCAAGACCCAAGAAGGTGATCCCTTAATGTGTTTACAACCTTTGCACCAATATTATAAACAATATTAACAACAAAAAATAATCTCATTTAATAGCTCAACATAACAGGATAATATCGAATAGAATTGGTTGTTCATCAATAATATCAACTATTTAGAGCATGAGATAACTACAACAACATATCATAGTATAAGATAGTCATTGATTTGCAATTTGTAGCAAGCTCTAAGTAAAGAAAAACAATTACTGAACCTCATGAATAAGTACAACCCAGATTAGTTCCATATACTATTGGAGGAGTCAAATTCATAAGCATCTAAGGGTTTATAACAGATTTAAAACATAACCTATAAGATCTTTGATAATATTGCCTTATAATATCACCAATATGTATTCTAATCCAATACTATTTATCAAATTCTTATACAAAACATATCCACCTATAATCCCATTCAAGCATTTTAATTAATTCTTTGAATTAATGCAAAAATATGAATTATATACACCACAATAGTGAGATGAACGAAACAACCCTTGATCATTTTATTCAAAATTATAATATTCTTATACAATGGAGAGACATGAGTTTGAAATAAATCATTTCAATTCAACTGCTAGTATTGTCATAAAACATCAAATTTCCATGAATTCAAAACCTACTACAGAATGACTCAAAACCTAAATTGAATTTCACTAGAACCATCAGGATTTACAACTACTCTGCAACTTCACCTAGACTCGACCAAAATTATCTAACTTGCTAACCCATACTTTTGGCCTTGAAATCCTTCTTATAGAAAATGAAGGAGAAAACAAGAATCAGGCTAGAAGTACACATTTCATCAGTGAATTGGACTGCCCTATTGCATTTCAAAAATTTGTTACAATAGTCGATCCCCTAGGAATCTTCTTGTTCATCCTTCCCACTAAGAAGGGTTGAAGCATCAACACAACTTCAAGAATCCTGTACCAAGAGTGCCACCAAAAAAAAAAATGGAAACTGTTGTAACTACAATAGTTGAGTTGTTAACCGCAAGTAGCCAACTCTGTTCTACTCTTTCTCGATTAAATATACATTTACCTAGGTATGTGCAGGATCATGATGGGCCAAAAAGTGGTGATATGTAAGTGATATGATGGCCCATGTGGCTAACGAATTTTTTTTAACCCAAAATTGTTGAAACAAAAAGGGTTTTTAAAGGATATTCCTAGCTTTCCACCAATATAATTTATGCTTTACTTTGAATTTAATAAATTATTATTATTCATTTTCTATTTGAATTACGACTAAAGTCCTGATTAATAGGTTGATTGAAAAACATTTATAGCTTTCAAATGGTATCATATTTTTTGAATCTGAAACATGCGTCACATTAAATGCTTCACATAATATAGGATTAAAGAAAATAAAATTGAATTTCATGAAGTTTTGACCAAGTTAAGGTGGTCAGACATATGAGTTTTTATTATTTTTAAAATTTGTAATAAAAAAATTACAATTAATTATTTACTTGGAAAAAAATTACAAATAAATATACATCACATCGGGACATGAGTCCTCTACTTATATCTAAAATCTTATAAAAAAATATTATCATTCTATTGTGGTTAGGGTGGTCAGACAGACACCTACTTCTTATGTTTTCCCTGAAATTTAAGTACTACTTCATTGAAATTTCAAATTTTCACCAAATAGTTTTAAAAATAAAAAATAAACCTAGTATTTTAGAAACTACATTCAATTTTCTATAGATTCTATTCTTACATACTTTATAAATAATATAGATAACTTATTCAAATTTTTACGTCAAGTTTCCTAACTCTGATTTTATGAATTTTTATTGCCACTTACGGGCCTATTTTTTCCATGATAATCCTACACATGCCCACCCATCTCTAGTATTCTTCATTAGCTGGCCAATAAAAACTAACTGCCTCATTAGCCTTAGCATTATAAGGTGTGTACTTAACTGCCACCTGATTTTATTCTCTCTGAAAATATTCCAAAAATGAGTTGGTACTAATAATCTTGTCCATACAGCTCGCCAACAAGTCATAATCCGAGTCATCACAAATCAATTTAATCTGTGCATTGATGACCTCATTTTCTCTATCCTACCATTGTTGGAATGACCTGATACTCCCCTTCTCATCAATTATGTCAAGTAAAAACATGTCACTCCAATCATCAAAATTATTTACCAATTCTCTGATCTTCCTACTCAAGTCATCTAGTAAGGCCTGAAAACCTTGCAATGACTTGACTAACACTTGAGTAGGCCTTAATTATTGGGCCCTATTATTTGTATCAAACCTTGAGGTTTTTTACATTATATCTAAATCGTTTTCCTAGAGATCCACTTTTCAATCAATGGTAATACTACCTCCTGATCCCAATTAATGTTCTTTATTTCATCCAATAATAAAGAATATAAAGAATACATTGATGGAAATTTGTCATCAACCTTCTCATTCAAATGTCTCAAAACTGTATTAACAATCTCCCCCTCCTTTGCAAGTGCTCCCTTCTCACTTTCCTTCAAGGCTTCATGTAACTCTATAATCATATGCAATAGTTGCTTCTTTATGGGATCAACATAGAATTCTACTTCTTCCTCAATTGGCTCTAATATAGGACTAAGGGAAAGAGCTTGGCTGGGAGACCCTAGTGTAGAAACAATAGGAGAAGTAGGAGGCGTTGATCCTTATGTGCAAGGAAATATCATAATCCCTAGAGCACTTGATGTCTCCCTAATCTGCCTATATTTTAACCTGTCCACCTCAGTCTGCAGATCAACATTCCTTTGTTGCACCTTGTTGTATTCTCCAATTATGAAATTATACTTCTCCATTAGGCTTTTCTTTTCAGCCTGCTCTCTTTTAGCAGCCTTTTGGGCCAATTTGGCCACATTCACAGTCAAGTTAGTAGCCTTTGTGGTTGAGGTCTCTGAGGATCCTTTTATTATTAACCATCCCCTTAGGTTTGGGTTAATGTCAGTGAAATTTGGATTTCTACCTTGAGGAGACAAAGCCCAAATTGCTAAGGTCTCATATTATTTGTTGAAGGAAGAATCTTGCAATGCTGCCTTGAACTCTTCTTCAGAATCCTACAAGGGGTGCTTGGACTTTAGAATAGCATTAAAAGCTATTGCATCAGCTATGTCCCACTTAGGAAAAATCAATACACCAGCCTGAGTTACTAACTTTCTCCCCTCCTCAGGAGTGATTCTCTTAAAGTCTTCCATTAACTCAGCTTTCACCTCATCATCATTCTCCTGATCTGACCTATCCACTCTCATTTCTCTTCTCCTCTGGCACTTGTCCTGATAATCCTCTAGTTTCATTCTCCATACTAATTGGAAGAAAAATGGAGTCTTGAAAAATGCATCATCATCCAAAAAGGCCTTACATGACTCCATCCTAGCATCTTGTACACACTTCCCTTTCATATCTAAATTAGACAAAACCAATTTAGTCATCCTGGGAGGAGAAGGCATACCAACCTGCATATCCTAGTCTGTGACAAAAATTTCATCCATCAGATACTCTTGTAATTTCTCAATCCTTTGCCTCTTAGGGCTTGGCTCTAATGGGGCTGGTGAAAGGATATCTTCGGGTGATGATTCCAAATCAATGATTTTGATTACCTTAGGTGTCTTGAACCTTGGACCTGACCGTGCTGGCGCTTTCATGATTTGTTTTCCCTTTTTATCCTCCTCTTCCTCATCACTGCTAGCTCTTCCTTTCCTTCTATAGATAGGCCACTTCTCTGTAGGTTGATAGGCTGACTTGGTTTCAATTTTTCTGGCATCTTTCTCCTGTATACCCCGATCTAATTCCAAGTTTATCTTCTTGGTCATTAAGATTTCCATGATCTCCTTGAAGTTGTCCATCAAAAAGTTAAACGCCGTGCTCTTGCTCAAAGATAAATGAACAAAGAAACAAATAAAATCAAAATCCAAACTTGACCAAAGCAATGTACGATGAATCTCCCCCTTCGCCAAAACAAAAAGATCCTATGTCACAATTGCAATAGGAGCTAAAAGCTTCTTTGTACATTATCATTTGACCTCCTATTGTGATTAATTTAAATGATGATGAGGATATTGCTAAAATCGATGAGGAGGTGCATAACGAATTGAATACATTATTATTATCTTCTATGAGCTTACATGATAATTCTCCTAGGAAGAGTGTTGAACTTGGTGATGGCCCTATTTTTTCATTTTCTATTGTCCCTTTGGCTAGTTGTCTCCCTTCATTATACGATGAACACGATTGTGATGTGGATGACCTATTAATAGGTTTACTTGCATGTGCCTTACTAGTCTTTTACATGATTTATTTTTCTTTTGTGTGATTGCATGTGTGTAATGTAATCCCTCATGATGTTCTATTTGGTGTTTCTCTCTCTTTGTGCATTCCTCTATTTGTACCTACATTCTTCTCTATGTCGTAAACATTTTTATTTGTCTTGTGTTTTCCTTTTGGGGATGATGAAAGGCGTCAAGACATTCATGTCTCTTCCATGTTGACCCAAAATATTTTCCTTTATATTTTCTTTGTCTTGTGTTTTCCTTTTGGGGATGACGCAAGGCTTCGAGACATTCATGTCTCTTCCATGTTGACCCGAAAGTATTTTTGTATTTTTTCATTCTCTTTGTGTCATTCTTCTAGTACTTCGAGAATGATGACAGTTTCGAGCTGTCTACAATAACATTTTAGCAAGAACATATTGACCCCAAGTCCATGGATCCCTCATGTGTTTGGAGTTTTATTTTGAGGGAAACCCCTTCTTTTCTTTCATGAAATAGCTTCATTTGGAACATATGACTTGGAATACAGCTTTCCAAATAAGATCTCATGTCCTCTTTATTGTTAGCATTTATCATTTGCTAATTTAAATTAATTTCTCATAATATGGTGTTTAGGAATTTATTTAAAGTGGGGGCATGCATTGGCATTACATGTTTCATTATGTATTCTTCTTTTTTCATGCAATGTGTCTTTTTCTTTGTGGTGTGATGTCTCTCAAGAGAGTGATCTCTCTTAGCATATTATATTCCTCTTATTGGCTTGATGTGATGCATTGCATCCCCTAAGTTGTGAATCTTCTATTCTTTGATTGGTCCTCTCTTGGAGACACTAGGCATAATGTTCCCTAAGTTAAGATCTTACATGAACTATGAAAAACTCCTTTGAACATTCCCTACTTTATATTTACAAATTTCAGTTATATGACCACCTTGCATAACACACTTTTCTTGCCTATGGAGCCATCTTATTTGTTCATGAGTTTCAAGCATACAAAGATTTTCTTACCTCATGAAGCTCAAAGTTCATTGTTATGTGGCACCTTATCAAATTTATTAGGAGGTGTGCTTTGGTTTGGTTGAACAAGAAGCCGAACTTAGGCATGAATTTCCCATAGCCACTTGCTTGCATGTGTGAGTGCATATCATTCATGTGTGTATGTGTCTCACCTCTTTGGATATTCATCCAACAGACAACCTAGAGTTTTGTAACCTCAGAGTGAGTTTACAATTTTTGACAAACAACTTAGATCTTACCCACAATGTGCGGGCCAAACAGTCGAAGGTTGATCCACCCCTTTTGTTTTTTTTATTTTCTCTTTGTCTTTGGAAATGTATGCTTGTGTAGGTTGTTGTTGCTCCTTATATAATTTTCACGTGTTTTATTTTGTTCCTATGTTGGTTTTTCATAGAATCTTGATCTTGGGGGCTTCATCAACCCTCTTGATCATTTCCATCCTATCTTACTGGAATTGGTACAATTGGACCCCTCTTGATGTGTCTTTTTCTACTTTAGTATGAGTTGGAAGCAAGTTCCTCCCCTCACTAAAGTGGAGGCTAAATGTGGTAGTGGAAAATGTATCCCTCTATATTTTTCATTCTTTTTTAGGCCCTCCTTGCTAATTTGAGCTTAATGTTGCCTTGATTTAGTGTTGTAATGAGTTTAAAACATTCACATTATACTAAATGGACTTAATTTAACTTTATTTAAGGTTTTTAAAAGTGTATCCTAACACTTTCACACTGTAACGAAGATTTTGGCACCACAAGACTCTTTAACACTTCTAGGTTTTTCACCTAAAAGGAGAAATAAGTAGGCCAAAATGCATGGGTTAAAATAAAATATAAGGGGTTTAAGGGTGTGTGGTGTGTGATATGGAATGAACTAAATGCTATAAGTTGAATAAAAAAACCAATTATTAATGTAAAACTACCAAAATGAACTATGTTTGAAAACACATAATGTTATACAAGCATTAACTTTAACAACAGATGAAATCTTATGAAATAAGATAAAAAAGTATAAAAATGGAAGTGTGCACCTAGAAAATAGTAGAGGCTGGAGTGAAGAATGTAGATGTCCCAAAAATTCTACAAAGTTTGACTTTTATACCTAGTGGGACACTTGTGCCAAGTTGGGCGACCTAGTCCTTTTTCGAGTTGATTTCAAAAAACTGCTTCGGGGCCTATTTCAGCCAAATGGGTATCTAGATCCGTGGAAATATTTGAAAAATATGCACAATGGGACTAGGTCATCACAACTTGTGGGAGTGTCCCTCTTGCCTTTTTTGAAGATTCAAAGGGGGAATCTTTAGACCTCAACCTGCACTTCTTCTCCGGGTAATTTCTTGGATCTGGAACTGCAAAACTCGACCTGTAGGTATCTTTTTGTGGATGTTTTTCCCTAGTTGTCAAGGAGGTTTCCTAACAATTCTTCAACCCATCCTTGAATTATTTCCAAACCTGCAAAATACCTAAATATGCAAACACACACAAAGAAGGAAGAAGAAATGTTGATTGTTAGAGAATAAAGGTTTGCCTTTTTCAAACCCCTTTTTAGATAATCAAACCAAATGGAGAAATAAAGTAATGAAATATGAAATTATGGAGCTAATACCTTTCCATGATGAATGATCTTGTGTTGGTGCAGCAATCATCCCTTTGAAATGCTTCAAAAATGTGTCTTGGTGACTTAGAGTGTGGAAACCGTAGCTTGCTTGAGAAGAGTGGTGAATGAAGAGTGGAGAGTGAATGAGAGAGTTGTGAATAATGAGTGTGTAATAATGATGAATTAGGGTTTTGAGGCTTATTTATAGGCAATCCACCTAAAAAACTTGTTATTTGATCCTCAAGGCCAACATGAAGGAGAAATGAATTGAAACCCTAACTTTTATCACTCAAAACCCTAAAAATAGCTCTAATGGGACTAGGTCACCACCTTGGGGGACCTAGTCTACCTAGACATGACTAATTCATGCAGATGGGCGACCTAGTCCCACAGGGGCACTTTTTCCAACTAGATTGTCCAAGAGCGAAGAAATCAGGTTTATATGATGATTTTATTAGATATTTGATCAAATTAAGCCTTGGCATGCACAATAAGGGGTCATAGGGGGCTATAAATGATGATGTAAAGGGGTAATTAGAGGTCCAAAATCCATAGGCAAGGGTCCAAATGAGTGAAAAGTCTCAAAGGCTACACTTTTTGGTGACACATTTAGCCCCCACTTTAGTGAGAGGATGAACTTGCTTCAAACTTGATGGAACTTCAAATTTCACTCTTTGTGTTCCATTTTATCTTGCCTTATGTTTCTGGTCATTTATAGTATTTGGGAAATGCCTAAGGTTGGGGTTTTACTTTTGTCTTTATGAAAAAACCTAGTGTTTTATCATACGCCTTGGGTGGGATCTATTTGGCTGTTACTTTTTGAGGAGGGTTTTAAAATGACTTATACCCCATCGCTTCATCTAAGCCAGGCCCCTTTTGATTTATTATTTTATTTCGTTCACCTGACTTTATTAGTTCCTAAGTCTCGGTTGGCCTTGTGCTTTTATGTTTAAAAAAAAACTTAAGCCATTGCTTGTCATCGGCCTAGTGATGTCCCCTCGAACCTTTTAATAATTTTTTTATATTTTGCAGGGGACAAAATTGCATGACTATAGATCAACCATCATTTGATCTCAGTCATTCCTCGCCATCCCGTGATGAACCCACCACACGGTCTCGACTAATTACAATATCACTGGCGAGTGCCACATGTCTCATTTGGTGAAGCCGAAGAGATAATTAAAATGTTTTAATACATATATCAGGTTTTAATACATTATGTAGCAGGTTACTAAAGTGGTTAGGAGATGCACGTGCTTCAAATCAATGGAGATGTTATAATATTGACGGGAAATATGCTCAATGGTTAATTACAATGTTGGCGACTTTGTTGAATGAACACAATTTCTGATGGTGGATATCTACGGTTTCTCGCCATCATGTGATCGAAAGTTGAGAGGTTTTTATTGATAATGATATCATGGGCGGGCGCCATGTGCATTTCCTTAGCGACACGTAATATGGTGGGCCCTTTTGCCATGATGGAGATTATGTCAACTTATTTTAAAGGTATCCATTCGATGATTTGACAAAAGTGAAAGATCAATGGTTGGTATTTGAATTTTCATCTAGTGCGATTGGAGCCATTGGCGCGACATGCAAGTAAGATTTAATGGCGCACAAGACATTTACTGGAATGATTTGATCAAAATAAAGTGACTATTCTTCTGCCTTAGTGTCTCACAGAGCATTCAACCATCTTTGTGAAGAAATTTCAAAGCCAAGGATGAATTTAAAGGTTGTCACAACAAGGATTTGGACTTCTGCAAAGCACAAAGCCATGAGTTATTTTCTATACCTCTTGGTTAATTTGATTGAGAACTTGGGGAAAATTATGGTGTGCTTGTCAGTGAGCTTGTTGATAATTGTTTTTAGGGCTATAGGTTGGTTGAATTGTGGGGAATTGCAAGATTCTATTTTGTGATTTTGTATTCCTGTTTAGCCTTAGTTTGTGTGAAGTTTGAAATAGCAAGGAAGCCCTAGTTTACCCAAGATGGCACCGTTAAAGTAGCATTCTGGCCAGATTGACTAATTACACATAAATTTATATGATGACTTCCTGGATCAATTTCCATCATCAACCAATGATAGGAAGAAGGGGTTGGTCTTGATGCATGGAAGGACCCTAGGGGAGGTATTAGTTTATAACTGTTCCTATATTGCCAAAGCTAGGGTTCCCATCACAGGTCTAGAGATGTTTAGGTTGTGGTATGGACAGAGGAATTTGCCCCATCCTTTCTCAAATGGTTGGAGGTATGATATGGGGCAGCTGGTGGTCCTGAATGCACTCCCTGATGTGGATTTTCTTAGGGTAGTGGCTGCACGTTATGACCCTATTGCACGGGTAATAACAGACAATGATGGAGGGATTTTGATGAGCATAAACAAAGAAGAATTTCAACTGGTTTTTGGTCTGAGTGAATCCAGTACTTTCCTGGTTCCTATTGATCTTGAGGAGATGAAATAGGAGTACGGGAATTTCAAGTCACTTTTTAGAGTTAAGTTACTTCCACCTCATTTGGCTAGGGCAAGAGGTTCGAAGTTCTATATTAGCCCTAGTGACTAAGAGCCTTTCAGGCTAAACTCTTTTTCCAATCACTTCTTTGCCACTTTTTACTCATTGTGCTATATTTTGGGTTTTAGCCCCAACATGGTGATGCCCATTGCTTACATGTTTATGAGGGTGCAAATACAACACCCTAACTTCTCAATAATCTATGATTTTGCCTCCTTTTTGGCTGAAAAGATACATGAAGGGCTATTGAAGTTATAGAAAAATGATGTAGGTAGTCCTTTCTCCTGGTATTCCATGTTGATGTACATGTTCCTGTAAAAGAATTTTGATTTCTTCTCTGAGAAGATGGAGTTAAGGAAAATGGTTAATGGAGATAGATTACCAGTGCAAGAATGGACTACAGAATTGTCATACAACAGAGAGAGTGCTAGTCATGTGCAGTTTGACAACTATTTTTCTTCTAGATTGAGGGCTAGGTTGATGGTGAATGTGCCTAGAATCTTTGAGGAGTTACATGATTTACTTAGACTGGAGGGGAGAAGGCATGAACTAAAGTTTTTCCATAGCTGGGGTGATATTATTCCATACCCAGTCAACAAAGTCTTGAGGGTGTACAGTTTCCAAGGAACCCCACATGTCCTGCCATACAATGTGCCACCAAGAGTAGGATTTGTAGAAGCTATGTGAAAAATTGGTTGTATCCATGAGAACAACCTTACCAGGAAAGGTAAAGGAACCTTTTTCCCTGATTACACTCTAGTGTTAGATTTTGTCTTGTCTAAAGGAGGTTGGGTCC
Organism: Sequoiadendron giganteum; assembly: GCA_007115665.2. Lineage (NCBI taxonomy): Eukaryota > Viridiplantae > Streptophyta > Pinopsida > Cupressales > Cupressaceae > Sequoiadendron > Sequoiadendron giganteum. The sequence goes on along the minus strand of CM021102.1, from coordinate 34,778,309 downwards.
ACTTTGGGAAATTTTTTGATGAATACCACTTAAGGTGTGGTCCCAAGCGACAAAATGATCCCAAGGGATTATTTTCCCTTTGTAGACAATGAATAAAGGGTGGTAAGTTTGTGCATGAGTTCAAATTTCTTCAAGACTTGATTAGAAATGAGTTTGATCTGAAAAAATAGGAGTTGAGTAAAGAGAAATGGATAGCTTATGACAAGCTATTGGCCATTGTGCACAAAATGGTTCCTAAATATTATCCATTGATGGAGTTTACTCCATTTCACAATTGCTTTTGACATAATATGTAGGTTGGCCATTTTTATTTTGGTTTATGGTGGAAACTTTCTTTTGAAGGGATGAAACTATTTGAAAAAGTTGATTTATGAAAGGATCATTGTTTTCATTATGAGATGGAGGTGAATAATGTGGAGGTTTGTATGTGTTTTAGGGACAAGTGAATGGAATGATTATAGGAGGTAAAGTGGTAGGAGATATGACATGTGATGCCACAAAGGTAATAGGGATGCTAGCGAGAATACCCAAGAAAGGAATCACATTACTAGTGGGTTGAATTATATTTGTAACTTGAGGGTTGGTATAGGTAGGAATAGAGGCAATTGTTGTGGGAGGAGGGATTTGAATTCCTCCTTGGCTTGTGACATTATTCAAAGGTAAAGGAAAACTAGTGGTTGAGGTAAGATGTGTCCCAAAAATCTGAATTATGTTATGCATAAGATCAACTCCTTCTTCACTTTCAATCATGTGATGTATGTTATATATGGTAGGGATAGTAGTGGTTGAAATGTTTTTAGTACTTATTTGATTTTGTAGGTTTGCTAAGCCTTCATAAATTTGGATTATGTTTTCGTACGAAATACTAGCAACCATTGTTTTAACATGTGTCACACTACTTGAAGGTAGAGGTTTTTTGAGGGTATGGTCAATACCTAGTGAACTAGTGTCAACACTAGTAGTGAAAGAGCTAGATAACCCAAGATCCATGATGATTGTGCTATTGTGGGATGACACGAGTCTCAAACTTTGTCTCACTATAGTATTAGAAATAAGACACCAACTAGAAAATCTCATACAAGGGACAATCAAGGAAATGATAGATGTAATCAACACAAGAGATTTATACTATTCTATAATGAATTTAAGATAAATGAAATAAAATGAATGAAACAAAAAATTTTCCAACTAAAACAGAAAACTAACAACAATAATCTGAAACATAGAAACAAAGCTTTTAATGATAGAAAATGCTATCTAAAATTTGAAACAAGACTAAATTGTCCAGAGGGGCATATGAGTCCTAATAAAGTTTTTTCAAAGATTTTAATGCTGAATAACAATCACCACAGAATACCCAAAAATCAGGGAATGTCACCTATACTGGGACTAAATCACCTAGAGGGCGTATGAGTCCTAGTTTGGGGTTTTTGCACAAATTTTAGAAAATATTAAGTGAAATTTATGATTTTTTGTTTGTATGATGTCTAAAATAAGTGGAAATTCATATTTAAAATGAAATTCAATGATGCAAGATGCAAAAATGCAACCTATATGCACTTTCACTAATGCAATATTTAGAAACCCTAAAATACCAATTAACTAATGTAAACCCTAATGTAATGTTAATGCAATCAAAACCTAGGATGATGATGCACTCCAAATTAGAATTAAGATGTTCTAAATGTAGGTTCACCAAAATGAAACATTGGAAATAGGGGAAATGGGGCTTTCTATCTTTGAGGAGATAGGGTTCCTATTTCACACTCTTGTTTCACACTTGACAACATCTTTCCAATCTTGTTCCTTAGATAGTCTTTAAACTATATTTGAAAATTACACACTAAAGAGAGGGAAACATGTTGTTTTGTTAGTGGAAAGGGGTTTTCCTTGGTCAAATCTCGTTTTGGTAATTAAAACTTGTAATGAAATCAAATGTAAACGAGGAATGATGAATGAACAAGATAATATGTTACAACTCAGTAAACCCTAGAAATAAAGTGTTTTCAACATCTATGAAGTGGATCCAATGGATATAGATCTTGACTCTTGCTTGAATATTGTACATCTTGAATTGAGTACTTGCTTGAATCATAAAATCCTACATCACAATTGTTATCTCAAACACAAACATGATGCATGATGACTTTGACATAATTCTTAATACTTGAATAATGCTCCAAAACACTTGATAATAACCTCTTTAATGCTCTCATGAACTCAAATTCACTATACGGAATTATCTCATGAAAGTCTTGAATGAAAATGAGTAAAATAACCTTGTATTTATACTTGTTTATGCCAAATTTCTTGAAATCACAACACTACAAGCTGACATCAAATCTAGGAGGATAAAACCCCACCAATAATTTGAATTTAAATTAATTTTAAGCCACATGAGACTCATACACTAGAAGTGGCGTATGAGTCCCATTAGGCTAGGCTACGGGACACATTTTTCAAGATAAGCTTAGATTCATGCGAAATACAGATCAAGGCCTCAAAACTTAGGTGGAACCCATATGTCCAAGGTGGCATATGAGTCCTAGATCACTAAATCTAGGTCATATAATCCAAGAAAACCTAAATTATGATTGGATGCTGGTTTATGTTGGGATTATCCTTGGAAAGATGCATTAATTAAGGATTATGGATGCAAAATAAGGCCAAATAAGGCATAAAGAATCCCAATTAATAATTAAAACCCTAGTTTAGTGTGAAATTTTTAGGATGCTATTTACAACACCTTAAATAAGGTACAATTAATTCCATTTAGTTTATAAGGGCCCAACACCTAATGTGAATGCGTTAAACACATTACAATACTAAATCAAGGTAACATTAAACTCAAATTAGCAAGGAGGGCCTAAAGAAGCACAACAATGTGGAGGGATATATTTTTCGTTACCATAGGAGTGTATGTGTTCAAACATACTCCAATTTCACTCACAACGAGATGAACTGCATGGTTGGATCAATGTACGAATGCCAATAATTTGAAGGTTCGGTGTATCAACACCAAGCATATGCCACCATCTATCTAAGATGATAAAATGAAACAAAATCAATCAAATTTCAAACTTTAATTTTAAAGTTTCAAGTTTCAAGTTCAACATTTAATAAAAGAAAAGGTGTTGAAGTCTTCAACATGAAAGAAGATTTAAATCAGATCAGTTGGTGCATAGATTTGTTGTGCATAAATGGATCTTTATTAAGGATCTTGGTGGAGCTAGATAGTATATGAAGGTTGGTACACTTGTTCTAAGTGATTTCATTCTAGTTTGGTGTACCGCTCATAAAGATAATGTCTCAAAAAAGTAAGTTTCACAAGTTTTCCAATACTTTCATAGTACTTTCTCTTTAAAAAAGTGAACACAGAGAAATAGGGTTTCACCTTTTAGGAGATGGAACTAAGGGGTAGGACCTATTTCACTCTTAGTTCATTAGTAAACCAAGATCCCTCAACCAAGTGACTAAATTGAGGGACATAAACAAGGGGTGGTTTCCTTAGGTGTTATTAAAAAGGGGGGTTCACCATTAAAAAGAAGCTTCTAAGGAGAAATGCAAACAATCATGCACTAAACCCTAGAAACTTACAACATGAAATTAGATGGACAAAATAACTTAGATAGAAAGGAAGCTCATAAGCTGATGGATTTGAAGAAAGGTATACAACTCTAAAATTTTGCTTCTTGAAGTGTATTAGGCCTCATATGCCAGGTTGGGTGATTTAGTCCTGCTACAAGAATCTAGGTAGAATCTAGAATCTTCTGCTGGTAAATTGGGATCTATAGAAAACTAGTAAAAAGAGGTATACTGGGAGTCATATGCCTAGAGGGGTGATTTAGTCCTAGTGTGAACTCCAATCCTATACCTGCACAAACATGGCAAAAAAAAACATTATTAGATTGAAATGCAAGTAAGAACAAGGATTCCCCATGAAATTCATCTACAATATTCAAAATAGGAAATGAAATAAACAGTAAAACAAGAAACATAGAAGTTAGATCCTATTCAAATAATACAAACACTTAATCCCATGGGGGAATTGGTGCCAACTATGTGTAGAAATTGGCCCTTTCCCAATTCCTTTGTAAGCTTGATGATATGATGGAGATTGATCCACTTTGTTGATGAAGAACAAGATGATTCTTTGAGAAAACCTGCAATAACCTAGCTATGGTGATGGAAAATGCTCAAGTAATAGATGAAATTGCTTCTAATGTGAAGATAATAACTTTATTCTCAAAATTGTGGATGAATATTGAGGAGAAGAGCCTCTTATTTATAGATTTCAAATTGGAAGAATGAGCAAGATTTGAGGAATGTGGGATCATTCAAAATCCAATGGCCAAGTGCCACTTGTCAAAATGTGAATGGAGGAAGCTTGAGCACATTTTGGTGATTGTGCACAATAAATGATATTAGATGGAAATTCAAATTTGTGAAATGACATGTAAGAGGGAAAAAGAATGAAATAATTGCCACTTGGCTCAATGCACAAGGACATGTAAGAGGAATGAATGTCTTGTTGGATGTATAAATCCACTTGGAGGGATTTTTAAATTTGGAGTAATATTCCCCTCTTATTCCATGTTGAGAGAAAATGGGAATTTAATAAATCAAAATAAATAATCTATTGTGCAAGTTGCATTCTTTAGAGGATGTGACATGGTTTAGGATTAAATTAATCATAGGTTAATTAATTTAAGGAGAGATTAGGAGATGCGACAATTTTGACTTAAACTTATGTGTTGATTTAAATCAATAATTGAGAAGAAAGATTTAATTAAATAAATGATTTGATTTATTTAACTAAAGGGGATAATGTTAGATTAAATTAAATAAGGTTTAATTTATTCAATTTTAATAGGACTTTAGAGGTTTAATTTAAATAAAATGAATTTATTTAATGAAACAAAGACTTAGGGTTAATTAAATTAAATTGATTAATTTAATCAACAAGGAAGAATGGCTTAATTAGATAAATAATGAATTATTGAATTAAGAGATGAAAAGTGATGACAAGCTGAGAAGGTGATTTAGGATGAAATGATGTTAGTAGTTAGGATCAAGTGTGTCGGTCAATTTTCCATGTCTACATTTTGCCCCTCTTTGAGGCAAGACACTTGTTGCATTGGTTCAAAGAATAAACTGTTGTGATTAAAGTTCAATTTTTTTTTATTTTTCAGATGCTCCACTGTTGCCCCAATGAGAGGATTATGCTGGTATATTGGCCCCTTGAAAGATCGGACAAAAATTTGGATTTTGGGGTGATCTCACAAAAAAAGAGGACAAGGTGCTTGACTAGTCCAGAAATACCCCAATATGCCAAAAAAATGCATTATAATGCTAAAAATGATGTAAGATGGCCCTCGGCCAGGAAAAAACACGATTGGGGGACCAAAACCCTAGGTAGATGGCTAAATTAGGTCAAAAAAACCCTAATTTTTAGGCTTAAATAGACCTTGAGGGGTCACTTTCACATCACTTTCACACTTAGCCTTTGAAAATTCTTGCCTCCTGAGCTCTGATTCTTGATCGATATGGAAAAATGACAGCTTCCTCAACACGTGTTAGAGAGGGTACAAGTGCACCAGTGGCTAGCTAGTGTAGGACCGATTGTATGTAACCTTATATTGACTTATCATTTTACATACATTAATTATGGTCAAAGTCAATCAAGAGTCAAGTGGTGCTATATAGCACCACTGCAAATGTTCAATCGGCGTTGCATAGCCTCAAAGTACACTGCATGCACAAAGAGCACCACCACAATCCACTTAGGAAATTAGGGTTTCTATTTAAACTTGGTCGCATGTGTAAAGAGAAATGCGCGACACACTTTCGAATTAGGGTTTAGGTGCAAAGTCAGTCGCATGTGCAAATAGCACTGAGCGACGCATTTTAGAACTTTAGGGTTTGCAAACTTCACTGCGGCAACACAGCTTGGAACTTTGCAAACAACACCACATTTGCAAAAAATGCCACATTTTCTATTTCAAGTGCGAAAACTTGGCACAGGATCTTTATTTTTTATGAAACTTGACGTGATGATTTCCCTTGTGCAAGAGGACCTTGAGATACTTCACTCGAGAGAGCACATATGACCGATACTATGGAGATTAGAGGGTATGCACATGTTCCTTTAGGAGCATCTTGGTGGTCTCAGCCTTTGGTTTGTTGCATAGGTTCATCTTGTTTGGACCCATCTGGGGATGATGACAGACATGGCAGAGCGGTGGCACAGCGAGACCTCCTCCTTCCACTTTCCCATTGGTGACGATGTCTAGTGCATCCTATGACTGGATATTCATGGAGAGAGGGTGATTTATGATCCAGATGTCGGGAGGGATGCTTGTTATGACGTGATGGGTCTTGATGAGATCCCTTTTTTCGAGGGGCAGATTGACTTAGAGAGGTATCGGGGCCTAGTGCCCACCTATAGATTAATTGTGGTAGCCATCATATCAGGTCGTGTGGCACCAAATTGGCGGGGCCAATATTCCAGTCTAGGCTGGGGGTTGGCATGAGAGTGGATGGTCATCCACAAGGAGTGCTTTTCTTGGGGGCCAGTGATGTTGGCTTTCTTATACAGGGATCTTCACTTAGTTCATGTATCTTGACAGCAGGGCCATCAAGGCCGGTATCACACTATTGCACATCTAGGCATGGGAGCAGATTCCAGTGCTTCATCTATAGGTCACATCGGTTGTTTTGGATGTAGATGATCTTGTTGTCTGGTAGTATGGTAGAGAACAAATTCATTTTACTCACACTGTCATAGGTGGCAGCATCCATTGGCGACGAGTTCTGGATGAGATGAGAGAGTTTTTTTGGAGGCCCTAGCTTGCCATAGGCCCTTGGTATGATGATATAGAGTAGCTATTCTTTTCTTGATAGGATGGATGGATGCAAGGCACAAAGCGCACTATGATAGAGTGCTACCTCCCTGATAGGGTGGCTCGACAGTTTGGTGAGATTCAAGATAGGCCAGATGATCGGTACATGGCAATCTTTTCTCGTACTACATGAGAGACATCATGTGGCCAGCCCATTCTAGCATCAGAGGCAATAGCCTCATTTAGATAGCTAGCGGTCAGGCCATGGCCATATGACCAGGGGCCAGTCTCCTCTCAGATTAACAGTTCTAGGTGTGGTGCTCCCATGACATAGGCCGAGAGGCAAGGCAGCTAGTAGGGGCAAGGGACAGGGAGGCAGGGGTGATGGTGATAGGGATGGGGATGGAGATAGAGGAGGATATAGACAACCTCCACATCAGACACTTCCCAAGGACCATGTAGAGTGCACACCACCATGGGTGCAAACACCACTATGGGAACCTACACCACCACAAGTAAAGGTCCATGAGATCCCTCCTCGAGATGATCAACCCAGAGATGGGTATAAAGAGGTCCCACAACAACAACCACCAGGGTAGTCAAACCATAGAGATACCCTGATCCAACAATTACAAGGTCAGGTACAAATTTTGATGGTTGATAGAGATTAGGCTCGGTAGAAGATTTTGATAGTTACTATTGAGAGGGACCAAGCCCATTCTAGGAGGGACAAAGAGATTGGTCAGTGACAAAAGCTAGAGAGCATGGCCTCATTATCCCAAGGCCAGTTGGATTCTATTCGGGCATATAGGGAGGTGGTGAGAGAGGCTGAGTACTACAGAGTTCATTATAGGTAGGTAGTGCCACTAGTCGGCCGGGTGCCAGACTTCTCGTAGCAGACAAGGATGAGGCCTCTATAGGATCATAGTGATATACCAAAAGGGGGAGTGGCACAGCCCATAGGGATAGCCCTTTATCATAAGCAGTCATCCATTTTTTGGTTCATGGGCTCTGATTATTGCCCCTATTATATCATGTACTTTGATTTATACACTTGATCCAATTTTTGTACCATGACAGTTGTAAATTTTTTGATTATATATATGAGATGATTCAATTTATGAGATGTCTTATGATGTATGGATGCATTTTAATTTCCTATATGTGATGATATGTTATGAGATGCATTTATGCCATGTTATGTATGCTTCTATATGATTATGTGGTGTAATGATTATGGATGTGTTTCATTTTGTATTTTTTCTTTGTGTTTTTATGCATGCAGTTATGATATGAAAATGATTTATATTATGCCCATGATAGTTCATGTGATGCATTATGATGATGATGATGTTTGTTTATTTTATGCAAAATCAGGATAATGTATGAATATAATGAAATGATTTCTTAAGATTCTTAGAATAACAAATCTATATTATTCTTCATAACTTAAGATGATGTTAATGTAAGATGAAATGATGTGATATGATCTATATGATATGCATTTGTGTTGATGATCTATGGATGCAGGATGTATACATTAGCAAAGATCTGATTAACTTTCATGGTACAATGTTAGTGTGGAAAGAAGATAGAAGAAAAGAGATTCAACAAGCTATTATTATTAGAGCCGATGATAACCTTTTTCTTACCAGGAGTTGGGATTTTAAAAGAGCCCATTACCTTATGTTTGATAACACACATAGGTACGATGTATCAAGGTATGAAGAACTGGGATGGCATTGTACCTAGTGTGATGGACTTTTATTTGACAATCAGATAAGAGTATTCCTATTCACACTTGACATACATAACCTTATTCATAATATAGTTCAAATACTCTAAACATCTTGGACCAAAACATAGGAAAGAAAGCCTTCCTATGTGGTCAACAAGACATCTAGAATACCCCCGCTACAAACCAAAAAATGCATGCATGATGAAGTTATTTTACAAGAACATCCAACAAGCACAATAAATAAAAATATAATGATCATTGCCCCATTCCTTTCTCTCTAAATATTTATGTTTATACATCATCAAGAGGTCCTTAGAATGAGCGTAATAAGATAAATCTAAAGAAAGGATAAATTAAACAAGCAAGATAATGTTCTTCATACCGCTAGCCAAGACTAAACTATGGTGATGCCTGATGTTGATGTACATCGTAGGAAGGTCACATTCCTAGGACATGTTGTGATCAGGTGATAATGAGATTTTGATTGGATGATAAGCTATTGATACTCTGAGTTGATCAACTTGCTAACCTACTGACCTAGACTTGAGACTTTGTCGATTAGGTGTTCACTTTAGAACCTGCTAGACTGGCTTCTAACTGACTTACCAGAGGATGAAGATGATGATTGATTTATTAGGAATGATTATTATTGCGGGTGAAAGCGAGATGAGACAGATGCACCATTTTGGGTTTTTTCAAATATTTGGTTGTTTTTGATGTTTTTAAAATGTTTTAAGGTTGTTTTTGGTATGTTTGGAATTTTCAATGTTTTTGGTATTTTTTGAGATTTTGACCAAGATACTAACTTAAAAACCTATCCTGGGGGTCTTGGGAGCTGATCAACATATTATCCTTTCCTACATTATACACACAAAGACCACATAGTTCGAATCACAACAAACTTGACTCAATGATGAGATAGATGGGCAAGCGGATTGCCCCCTTTACTGTGACATATGCCTATAGGACTGACCTAGGGTGTCTCAGGAGATGATCAAAGATCAACCTTGCCTATGTTCAAGCTCAGATATGACGTAGTTCAGCCAGATGACTCTACTTTTTGATTTTTTTCAAATTTTTGACATGTTTTTGGATTTTGACATGATTTGAATGTTTTTGGAATTTTGATTTTTTGATGTTTAAAGAAAATTACATGAATCTGATCTGATGCAGGTACAAGAATATGCCCCTAGTGTGATATGATAGACTACTTCGATAAAGGTAGGATAAACTAACCTTAGGAATATGCCAAGTAGTACTAGGGTGGATCCTGATACGAACACAAGATCAAGCTATGGTACAGATGCAAATGGATCGTGGAAGGATAAATGTAATGTAATGGATAAGTGAGTTGTGAAGATCCTAGTGGATGGAGAGTGCTTTATTTATGATTGGCGCTTGTTTGCCTGGTTTTCACCAAGGTACTTGTCCAAAGTGCTACCGAAGTGGTTTTCACTAGAGGATGATTTTTTTCTTTACTGTTTTCAATCCTTTTTTTTATTTTTATATTTTTGATTTTTTTTTTGTCACCAAGATGCCTATTTACCAGGTTTTCATTAGGGTAACCATTTTTTAAGAACATTTTCTGATTTGTTTTGTATTTTTTGGTTCTATACCTTGCAATATTTTTGGCACAAAATTTTTTGAGGTGGGAATTGTTCAGGAGCGCCTGTAGCGGCTCAACTTCTGGTGTTGATAACTAATATGCCCCTGATTTATAGCTCACCATAATGATGAAAGGTCCTAACCAGTTTGGCTCAAATTTTCCTTTTCTTTCTAGGTTTGTCACGTTCTTCTGGATCTCCTTCAACACAAGTTCACTGAATTGGAAGGTACGCCTCCTGATCTTCTTGTTATAACTCCACTTAAGTCAGTTTTGATACACCTATAAATGGTTTAGGGCATCCATACATTTTTCATCTAGTAACTCCAGCTCATTCGGTTGTGAGACCCTGTATTTTTCATCTGTGATGAGGCTTTGCAATGATATTCTTAACGATGGGAGTTTGATCTCAATGGGTAAGATGGCTTCTGATTCGTAGACTAGGGAGAATGGGGTGGCACATGTTGGTGTGTGGATACTAGTGTGATAGGCCCATAAGGAAAGATTTAGCTATAGATGTCAGTCATGACCTACATCATTGATTGTCTTCTTGAGGATTTTCAAGATGGTTTTGTTGGTAGCTTCTAGTTTTCCATTACCTTGGGGATAGTATAGAGTGGAAAAGAGATGTTGGATATTGAATTTTTCACATAAGTCATGAACATCCTGGTTTTTGAAAGTCATCCCATTATCTGAGATAATAGCTTGGGGGACACCATATCGAAAAATGAGGTAGTTCAGCATGAACTTGGATATCTACTTTCCCATTATGTAGGTCATGGGAATGGCTTCTACCCACTTTGTAAAGTACTTCGTGATGGTGATGATGAATTTGTGGCCGTTGGATGAGGTGGGTGTGATTTTTCCGATGAGATCAAGCCCCCATTATGAAAAGGGCCAAGGTGTAACAATAGGATGAAGCTCTTGAGCTGGTGCATGGATAAGGTCCCCATTTTATTGACACTGCAAACATCTTTTGAAAAAGTCATGTGTGTCTCTGTTGATTGTTGGCTAGTAGTATCCAGTTCTCAGCAACTTCTTAGCCAAGGTCATACCACGCGAGTGGGATCCACAAATGTCGTTATGTACCTCAGTTAAAGCAATCAGGGCTTCCTCAATGTTTAGGAAACACAATAGGGTTCCTTCAATGCTCCTATGATAAAGGGTTTCTCCTAGGATGACAAAGAAGGTTGACTTCTTAACAAAGGCTCGTTTAAGGTTCGAGGTTATATCGGGGGGCCAGACTCCTAATCTTTAGTATGTGTAAATGTCATGATACTAGGGATCACCGGGACCAATGAGTTCACACATGAATTGAGACTTTGGTACATCAAAGGCTAGTATGAGAAGCTACTCTTCTAGGAATTCTTGCTTTGGTATGTTGTGCAGGATTTCCAAGAGTGATCTAATTGTAGCCATTGTGTCCACTTCTCTATTGTTTTCTCTAGGTAGTTGTTCAAATGTGATATCAATGAATGACTCTTTGAGGCTCTTGACCAACTTCTTGTATGGAGTCAGTTGTCATCCTTCATCAGATATTCATTATTTACTTGATTGATTATGAGTTGAGAGTCCCCATATACTTTTAGAGCCATGATCTACCATTGTACTGCAATCGTTAAGCCTATGACAAGAGCCTCATACTCTTCTATTTTATTCATGCATGGGAATGATATCTTGTAAGATTTGGGAATGCAGTCTCCTTGGGGAGTTATGAAAAAAATCCCTACTCCTGATCCATGTTGCATCTAAGATCCATCAAAATACATCTTCTAGTGGTCTGCAACACTTAGGTTGAAAATTGATTCTTCAAGGAATTCTGAAATGAGTGGGTTTTCTCCATACATAGGAGCCTCTGCTAGTTGATCTATAATTTCCTATCCCTTGATGGCCTTTCACTCAACATATTCAATGTTGTTTTTTGTCAATATCATGACCCACTTGGTTGTCTGTCCTGTGAGAGTGGCTTTAGCAAGTAGGTACTTGAGAGGATCTATCTTCACAATTAGCTTGATTTGATGAGCCAACATGTAATGTCAGAATTTTTGATCTACAAACACAACTGCCAGACAAGATTTTTCAATAGGAGTATAGTTTAGCTTGTGCCCCACCATAGTTCTATTGATATATTATATTGCTCTCTCTCTTTCATTATATTTGTGTTGAGCTAATAGAGAACCAAGACCTGTTGTTGTTGTTGAGATATACAAGATTAGTGGTTTTCTTGGGATTGGCGGCATCAAAATTGGTGGCATGAGTAAATATTCTTTGATTTTTTGAATGCATGGTCACATTTGTCATCCCATTTGTATGCTACCCCCTTGTGGAGTATATGAGAGTATGGGATCTATTTATCTGCTAGCTACGCTATGAATCTACAAATTGACTCAAGTTTTCCTTGTAGACCTCTTAGCTTCTTTAGTGTTCTGGATGCTTCCATATTGAGGATTGCCTTGAATTTGGTGGGATCTACCTCCTTTTCCTCTCATTAACACTTTATATCCCAAGAGCTTGCCCGATTGCACCCCAAAGACATATTTTTCTGGATTGAGACAGACCTTATATTTTTCCAATCTATCAAAAATAGAGCTCAAGGCTGCTATGTGGTCCTATATTTTTTCTAGATTTAGCCAATATGTCATTAACATAGTCTTCCACTATCGTATGAATCATCTCATGAAATATCAGTGTCATGGCTCTTTGGTATGTTGCACCTACGCTCTTTAACCTGAAAGGCATCATGTTCCAGCAGTAAGTCCCCCACGGACATGTGAATGTTGTTTTGTGTTGATCTTCCTTTGCTATCATAATCTGATTATATCTAGAAAACCTATCCAGTAGTGATAGAATTTTGTGTCTAGCCATCATATCCACTATCATGTTGATGTTTGGTAGCAGAAAGTCATCCTTAGGACACACTTTGTTTAAGTCTCTAAAATTGGTGTAGATACAGATGCCCCCATTTGGCTTTGAAATAGGTACAAGATTTGACACCCATTTACGATAATCAATTGGCCTTATGAATCCTGCATCCAAGAGCTTCTTCAATTCCACTTTGACTAATAAGGCTATCAGGGGATGCATCTTTCTCAACTTCTGTCTTACTAGTTTTTCCCTTGGATAGACAACTAAGTGATGAACCATGACTTCCGGATCGAGACCCAACATGTCAATATAGGTCCATGCAAAGTTCACTTTTATTTCTTTTAAGAATGTATCCAAAAGTTCTTGTTCCTCTACCAGAAGTGATTCAGCATAGAATTTCATGTGCGGTAGCTCTTCTATGCCCAAGTTGACAGGATTACATTGTTCTGCTAGGATAGCTGATTTTTCCTGATGAAGTGTAGTGAGGGGAAGATTGAATCCTTCATCCTCTAGCACCTTAGTGAGGTTTTCACCATTGGGTGTGTCCTTTATTTTTACTATTTTATGGTTAGAGAGTGCCACAGTGTGGTTTTCACTTGATGACCTTGAGATTATTCTCAATTGTTCACTTTTGTGACTGAAGGATGCAATCGTCTCCCCATAATAGGCCTGTGTGTCTAGTTTGATGTCAAATCCTGATTTATGATATCCACATGGTATTGTATCCCTTAGTCCCATGAATTCTGAGAGTGCCTCATCATTTTGAAATGTGTCTAGCATCGGTGGCCCTCGTTTGTCATAATCGATGAGTTGGGGGTAAACCAGGTTTACTTTGTGAGTTTGGTTGTCTGACTCAAAGGATAAAGTACTAATCATGAGTAGGGAGGAGTCTTCAAAAATCATGCATAAGCCAGTTATGGTATCCTCATCATCACTACTACTACAAACATCAGTTATATCAAAGGTGAAATTGTCTAGGGGAAGACCTATGGATACTGGTAACTATAGGGAAGCTGCCAATAACTAAGGGGAGTCTTGACTATGTTAACTAGGGGACCTCGGCCACATATGGTTATACTCGAAGGGGTACACCCAAGGCCAATATTTTTCATTCGCTTCTCAACAATGATGGGTTCCAATCAGCCATTGTTGTTTCTTCCAAGGCTTTCATTTATATTGTAGTCCATTCCAAACATCATTTGTAGCCCCTTTCTTTTGTTCATCCATGGGAAGATTAGGTGTGGACCTTTCATCTTGGTATAGTGAGCTTGAAATGTCTCTTTCATCCATGACTTCCCGAATTAGATCCCCCAACATGAGAATCTAGAAGGGTCTACCCTAAAAGTGTGAGCGAGTGTCTTGATTGATTAGGGTTGCCCATGTGACCTAGGAGATTGAGGTAACTCTCCTATGAAAAAAGAATTCTTCTTCATTCTGTATTCCCCACACCCATTGTCTTGGATCATGAGCTTGATGTCAGATATGTCGGATATGTCAAGAATGGATGGTGTTTTTATCCTAGAAGTGGAAGCGATGTTGGATGGGTCTATGTATGAAGTGGAGGGACCTTCATTGTTTTTTAGGACTTGGGGAACTTTGTAGAACTTGGCCTCCAAACTTTTATAGTAGGCAAAGGGTTTAGGATCTCCATGAATTGTAACCTCTTCATTTTTGGTATGATAATTTGATGCATTGGTGGAATATTGAGGTGAACACCTTCATCCCATGGATCCATGGTCATCCCAAGATGATATTTTAGGGAAAATCAAGGTCGAGGACCTGACATGTGGTTTCCATAGTAGCTGGCCCTACTTGGATTGGGAGTTTGATAGTGCCTTGAGACACTATTTCTTGGTCATCATATGCTTTGATTGTAATTCCTTTGTCTTTCTCAATAGAATCTTTAGAGATTCCTAGATTCTTTATGAGCTTTAGTGAACAAATGTTGAGTCTTGCACCTCCATCCACCAAGACCCTTTTGAATTTACTTTTATGGATCAAGACTTCAAGGTGTAACACAGTTATGATATGGTTGGGCAGGGAAGTCTTGATTGGAAAAGGTGAGGAGATTCAGAATGGTAATGCTACTGACCATAGATTGAAATTGCTTTGTATCAAGGTTGGGAGAGACAGTAGATGAAGCCAATGCTTTCTCCAGAATTTCCCTGTCGGTGGCTGAAATCTTCACTAACTCCATGATGGAGATCTGAGCAGGGGTTATTTTTAACTGGTCAAGGAAATTGTAACCATTAGGGATGGGTTTTGTGGTGGGGATCTTAGATGGCTATGATTCCCCAATAATAGTGACCTTGTTTCAGCATGTGGTGACTCCACAATCAACATTGGCTCCTTTGATATTGACAACAATGACCAATTCATCAAGGCATGCAACAACTCCTTCATATACATGGGTCACTTTGCTGAAATTTTTCTTACCTTTATCATTTCCTTGATTGTGGTTGGGCATCAGATTCGTGTATATTTTTAGATCTTGATTTCCAACCGGTTTCTCAACATTTATGATTTTGTCATCAATGAGATCCTAGATGATGTTCTTCAAATTCATATAGTTGGCAGTTGTGTGTCCCTTGAGCTTATGATAATCACAAAGGATATTTTTGTTGTACCAAGGTGGCTTTATCTAGGGTTCACTGTAATTATCATGGGTGGGGACCTTGATGAGACTCTCCTTAACCAAATTTTTCATGATGGACTCAACTGAATCCCTAAGGGCTGTGAATTTCCATTTGCAGGGATACTTATTTCATGAAGGTGGTCCTCCTTGATTATTTAGATTATTGATCTAATTGTGGGATGGTTGCTGATTCACCACATTCATCTGTGTGTTATTCCGATTATTGTTCTGCAGTTGATGATGTGTTTAATTATTCTGCTTTGGTGCACTGATGACGACCTTAGCATCGACCACTCCATCATTGGTGACATTTCAATTATTTTCCCATGTGCGAGGTTTATCATTATAACTGGTGGATGGGAAGCTATCTTGATGTTCAAGATAAGTAGGCATGCCCCCTTGTGTAACAAGATCCCATTAAATATTGAGCGCTTTGGGGATCAATTGGTCATATGTGGTGATTCATTGCATCTTCAGATAGAATGCCAACATCTTGTCTGCATTGCAAATGATGGTACAAACTTGTTGTTCCTCTGGCATGGCCCACTTGATTTGATTGGCCTTGGCTCACCATCATTGGAGAAAGGTGGTGAATGATTCCCCCTTTCCCTATTTAAGCACTGAAATTTCTTCCAAACTAACATCCACACAAATGTTGAATGCATAATTTTGGAGGAATGCATCTTTGATTTCCTAAAATATTTTGATGCCCATAGGAAAACAAGAAAACCATTCCATAGCGTCACTAGCCAAGCTTCGAGGGAACAAATACATTAGATACATTTCATTGTATGTGACTTCCATACAATGTACCCGAAAATCCCTAATGTGATCTTCAAGGTTTCCTATCCCACGATATTTCTCAAATTTGGGAATTTTGAATCCCTTGAGGAATGGTACCATTGCCAAGCTTCTGTCAAACGAATATGAACAAAAATTGTTAGGTATCCTGATTGTATTTTTTTATTGAAGATCAAGCACTTTTTGTGAGAGCAGTTTGATTTGTGTCGTCACATCACCTTTTGGATTAGGAGGTGGGGTGAATATGTTCTAGGGTGTGGGATTGGCGGGTGGGACATTGGTGTGAGTTTTTTGCAAGCTCTGTTGAGCGAGTAATAACTGCATTTTATGTTGAGCCAACAACACTTGTTGTTGGTCATGTTGTTGTTGTGCCAACAACACTTGTTATTGGTCATGTTGTTGTGCCAACAACGATTTTTTTTGGTTGTATTATTGTTGTACTTGATAGTTTTGCAGGGCTTCCTGATACACCTCTTGTTGTGCTTACAATTGTTCTTGGTATTGTGCTTGTGCTTGTTCTTGCATTTGTTCTTGTTGAGCTTGAAATTGGGCTCGTGCTTGAGCATGTTCTTGTTGGATTGCTTGTGCAATTTGAGCATCCTGTGCAACTTGTGTGGCTTGGGCGACTTGAGCTGCCTGTGTGGCTTGGGCAGCTTGTGTGGCTTGTTGTTGTAATAAGGCTTGGGCTTTTGTATCTTGTTGTGCTTGTTGTTCTTTTTGTGCTGCCAATTGGGCTTGCACTTGCTAAGCAACTAGTTGTGTAGATTCTTTGTTTTGGAGCACTTTTTGCTAGGCATCTTGTCGAGTAGCTTGCAACGTGATGTTGAATGAATTTTCCATGTTGTGCTTTGGTGGTAATGGTAGTGGATTGGGAAGGGTGTGGATAGTTGTGATGAGTGGAATGGTCATGTTGATGATCGAGATTTGAGCTATGGATGGTGTGATCGAGATGCTTGGTCCTTGGAAAACCATGCCTTGGGAAATGGTGGATGTGTTGATCGCTGAAGTTGTTTGGATGGTTGTTGTCTGTTGTTGCGATATCGATGGAAAGACAAGAGGATTTGATAGGGTGTTCTGATTTTATTGATTGATGGCAGGAAGAGGGGGAAATCCCAACCCAAGGGGTGATGCGGATGCAAGTGGTAGGGGTGGAAATGGTGGAAAGATGGGTGGTTCAATCCCTTGAAGTTATGATGATGGATCCAAGATTCCCCCTAATCCAAACAAGTCACCCTCTTCTTGTGAGATAGGGAGAGAGGTTTGTGTTTCTAGAGGGTAGATTGGAGTTGCATGATAAGAGGTTAGATTAGTGGTATCATGGAATGTGAGAGGGACATATGGGTGTAATGGATTTACCAGGATGGATTGATCTAGTGTGGTGTTTGCATTCAATTCTTTGTTGGCCACAAGGCGATGCTTTTGGAGTTCACAAAGCATGGCACTTCCCTTTTTGGTAACTGGTGGGGTTGAAGCAATGGATATTATGATTTGTGGGATGTCCTGAGTGACACTTTGAAGCAGAAGCATGGATGAATTTGAGGGTATGATCCCAAGAGGTCTTTCCAGAATAGTACTCACGTCATATTCAAAAGGGAGTTTAGCCCCTTCCTTTACTAACTCAAGCATGTATTGGGAGGGATATAGCCTCATCATGGCACTAATAATTTAGTGATTCTCAGGGTTTTGTACCATTTCTAGGATTTCCTCTCGTGTCATCTCATTGTTAGTGATGTCCTCCACATGAGCATATTTTGGAGGATCCTGTGATGATAGAGGAAAATTGCTTGGTGTATTTTTTGATCCAATGGGATTCATTTCAGGAGTAGTTTGACTTAGATCACTTGAAGTTGATGTTTCCTTGGTGATTTCCATATTCTTCTTATGTTGAGATCTTGTTTGCACCATAAAATAAAGATCAATTGATCTAACTTTAGGTACAAAAAGAGAAGAACTAGGATAGATTAAGGATCAAAGTGATGATGAAAATGAAAGATGGATGATATGGATGATGAAAACTCTTGAGGAAATGCTAAACTTTAGGGATTTATTTGATTTGATTTTGATTGAGGATAGTTTGACCAAGTGTGTTAAGTCAAACAAAGTGATAATGCACTTGTAAAATCTAGGAATTTGTGTTATCCTAGAGTAAACTCGTACACAAGAGGATAATTTGACTAAGTGTGTTAAGTCAAACAAGGTGATTTTGGATTATTAACTTGTAAACCCTAGGAAGTTGTGTTATCCTAGAGTAAACTCGTACATAAGAAGATAGTTTGACTAAGTGTGTTAACTCAAACAAAGTGGTTTTGAATAATGAACTTGTAAGCCCTAGGGAGTTGTGTTATCCTAGAGTAAACTTGTACACAAGAAGATAGTTTGACTAAGTGTGTTAAGTCAAACAAATTGGTTTTGATTTTTCCTAGAAGTTTAGCATAAATGATGTTTACAAAGTCCCCAAGAGTTTGTTAGTGAGGTTATTTTTAATTTTTTTGATGGTTGAAAGATGGGTGAGAGTGATGATTTTGATCCTAGACTTGACCTAGATTAAACTCCTTCTTACAAGACCTCGGTTTTGAAGAACATGCCATACTTCCTATGTGAGAAAAGGAAACCTTTGAAAAAGATTGGGATTTTGCTAATAATAAAACTCATACAAGTCAGGGTTGTTTCTTGAAGATTTTTTGTAGAAGTTCCTTTCTCTTATCTCGTGAAGCCTTGAAAGATGTTCTTCATGGTCCTTTGGACTAAGATTTTTGAATTTGGGCTTGCGGATTTTGATTTTGCGGGAAATCATTTGAGAGAACACATGTGTCGGGTCAATTTTCTTTATCTTCGCTTAATGAGTTCTTTTTACCACAAGCAATTTATTGATTAAAATTTCAAACTAAATGTCTATATCTCAATTCCTTTTCATTCCACAAGGTCCATTATGTGAAAATCAAGGTTTCAAGAGCATAGTTTCCTAGGTTGACTTTAGAGAGAGAATTTTTTGATTAAATCGAAGTACTTAGAAGCCTCTAAGGATAAATCCCTAGGACAAGCAAGAGCACTTGAATTTGTCAAAGGTATTTGTTTCCTCCAAAGGGTTTGAAATATTGAAGACTTTTGTGAATGTTTGTTTTCAAATATTTTGAGATACAAGCAAAGTGTTATTTTTCCAAGAGCATTTACAATCCTAGGATGAAGAGAAAATATTTTGTTGGGTTCCCACATGGATAAATCCAACTGTGCATATTCAGTATAGATGATTAGATCCTTGACCACACTAGCTCCCCTCCACGACATACACATCTTGAGTCAGCCAAGCATTAGTACCCATAAAAATCCCATGGCATACTTTTCATTTCTACAACAGAACCACATGTATATGTGGGGCAGCTTCGAAGGACATGACCTTTTGCACCAACAAAATATTTAAGGATTTTGGCCTTTGCTAAATAAGGGTTTTAATGCAGGAATTTTGTTCATGGGAGACTATCCATGCGGAAAGAGACCATTGTTGCCCTTCTCATTGGAATAATCCTCATGATATTGGCCTTTGTTCCAATATCCACACTTATATCCCAGGTGGAAGTCGCTTGACTTTAGGATGTTCCCAGTTGGGTCATTCCCTTGGGTGATTACTTTTTCCCACAAGGCAGGATCTCTAATATAAAAAAAAGCGAGTGAGCATATCCCGTAGTTCAATCGACCTTTGTTGAAAAATAAAGGGAGAACACTCACAATATGCCACACTCACACTCATGTAATATTGGTTCAATTTTTAGGTACCCAAATTGAAATGTGGAGGCAATATTTTACGCAAATTAATGTCTCCAAAAAGACTTTTTATTCTAAAGATTGTCGTGAAGTGCAAGAGAAGCGCATACGCCTTTTTAAATGAAATTACTTTGCAAAAAAGATTACAAGACACAAAAACACATGTTCATTTTTAACCCTTCAAAGCAATGGTGAATTATTTTTAAGCACCAAAGGAAATATGAAATTTTCCTTGTTCAATTGTTAATCCTCAAATAAAATCTAGTGAGTTTGTCCTAAAGTTCATTTTAACCCTTTTTTTGCAAAAAATGAAGATTTTCTAATGTTATTTTTAGGACCCAAGTGAAATTTAGTGTTTCCTAAAAGCATGAAGGTAAAAAATTTCTTTTTTTAAGAGAGATTATGATTTCTCTAAAAGTGTTGAAAAAAACTTGGTATATTGTGATGATGATACCATAATGAAACCTCCAACTTCATTTTCCTCCTTGCCCTAACCTACAAAAAACTGATTAAAACCATAAAACACGGAGACAACAAATAGGTTAGAAATCCAAAAAGTCAAGATTTAAAAAGCACATGCTAAAATTAAACTCATTTTCACTTTTTTACTTTAACCTAGTGACATTGTCAGTGGGTGTGGCAGAGTTTAGAAAATCCAGAGGCACAATATAGCACCACTAATTTCTGACAACAACGCTATGCAGAGAAACAAAAACCGTGATTGTAGCTCTATTTGCGTAGCGGTGTAGTTTGAAATTTGAAAGGTTGACGATTGAGTTTGAAATTTTCAATTTTTGAGAGAGAAGAGTTTTGTGGCAGAGTTTGGAACTTCAAGCGGTCCAATATTGTGCTTCTTGATAGTCAATGACTGAGTTTCCCAGAACCTGCAAAAAAGAAAAAAAACATGGAATTTCTTGAAAAACCATGATTAAAACTGGAGATTAGCCCTCCTTCTAGCACCAAAATGTGAACCCCAATCCTATACCTGCACAAACATGGAAAAAAAGCACATTATTAGATTGAAATGCAAGTAAGAACAAGGATTTCCTATGAAATTAATCTATAATATTCAAAATAGGAAATGAAATGAAGAATAAGACAAGAAACTCAATTAGATCCTATTCAAATAATGTAAACACTTAATCCCATCAGTGAATTGGTGCCAATTATGTGTATAAATTGGCCATTTCCCAAATCCATTGTAAGATTGATGATATGATGGAGATTGATCCATTTTTTTGATGAAGAACAAGATGATTCTTTGAGAAAACCTACAATAACCTAGCTATGGTGATGGAAAATGCTCAAGAAATAGGTGAAATTGATTCTAATGTGAAGATAATAACTTTTCTCTCAAAATTTTGGATGAAGATTGAGGAGAAGAGACTCTTATTTATAGATTTCAAATTGGAAGAATGAGCAAGATTTGAGCAATGTGGGATCATTCAACATCCAATGGCCAAGAGCCACTTGTCATAATGTGAATGGAGGAAGCTTGAGCATATTTTGGTGATTGTGCACAATAAATGATATTAGGTGGAAATTCAAATTTGTGAAATGACATGTAAGAGGGAAAAAGAACAAAATAAATACCACCTGGCTCAATGCACAAGGACATGCAAGAGGAATGAATGTCTTGTTGGATGTACAGATCCACTTGGAGTGATTTTCAAATTTGGAGGAATATTCCCCTCTTATTCCATGTTGAGAGAAAATAGGAATTTAATAAATAATAATAAATGATTTATTGTGCAAGTTGCATTCTCTAGAGGATGTGACATGGTTTAGGATTAAATTAATCATAGGTTAATTAATTTAAGGAGACATTAGGAGATGTGACAATTTAGACTTAAATTTATGAGTTGATTTAAATTAGTAATTGAGAAGAAATATTTAATTAAATAAATGATTTGATTTATTTAACTAAAGGGGATAATGTTAGATTAAATTAAATAAAGTTTAATTTATTCAAATTTAATAGGAGGGCTTTAGAGGTTTAATTAAATAAAATGAATTTATTTAATTATACAAAGACTTAGGGTTAATTAAATTAAATTGATTAATTTAATCAACAAGGAAGAATGACTTAATTAGATAAATAATGATTTATTTAATTAAGAGATGAAAAATGATGACAAGTTGAGAAGGTGATTCAAGATGAAATGATGTTAGTAGTTAGGATGGAGTGTGTCAACCAATTTTCCATGTGTACACCTAGTATTAGGGTTTGAATGAAAATTTTGTAGCATCGAGTGATATTTTGTAGCTTTCATCTTGTCTGATCTCCAAGTCTGAAAAGTACGAATTTTGATCTATAGGTGAGTTTCCGTGAAGATGACAAATTTTTGAAAACTTTGAAAACTTTCTTCAATCTTGCAACTTTTTCTTCAAAGTATCTTCAATCTCCAAATCACCTAGATTTTCAATCACACATGAAGAGGGGAAAATGTTTTTGTGTTAGGGAATAGGGGTTCACCTTGGTCAAACCCTATTTTGGTAATCAAGCCTTGAAATGAAATAGAATTGTAATCAGGGTTAAAAATTATAAAGGTTAGGCGATAAAGCAAACAAATCAAACCCTAATAAACAATGAAGTAAAAATAAGCATAAAGACATAAAACATAAAGCAATATTACCAAAGAGTCTTCATACCACCATTGATTCACCTTCATTGCACTTCTCTATTTTCTTGAATAAGATAATTGCCCTTATATTTTTGAGTATGAAAATAGGCCTAATGACAATGACAACGAAAAATATTGAATATTTCAATTCAATATGGATGCACTTGACTTGATGTTGATAGAATTGATAGTAAGATATCAAGATATCATAAGATCACATAAGCTTGTGTAGGTTGCTTATAGATCGCTTGCAGATTTTCCAAGATGTCTAATATGTAGAAATTGCAATGATAGAGGTCTTTTATAGGAAAGACAATTTTGAATGAAGGGTTAAGATTGAAAGTCAGTAATCAATGGACAATAATTAAAGATGTAGTATGGACTAGGGTTAGGGAAAATGATAAGGATTGATGGTCAAGATTAAATTATAAATAATTTAATCAAGGGCATAGGTTAATTAAGACATGGATAGATAAGGAATTGATGTGGGAGATAAGATTGGAATCCCAATGACTATTTCTCATAAAGGGATAGGATTCTACCTCCTCATGGAATTCATGACTATAGAAGGCAAGGTCAATCATGTGAGGATCCCGCTAGGAATTCAAAGATTCAACATGCAAGAAAAGGGAATGACATTGTTAGGCACAAATTCACAAGGCCGAACTGGGTACCTTTTCGCCCACATAGACATTTGAGAAAAGTAAAACAATTTTTTTTTTATTTGTATGAAAATGATGGATCGCCATATGTTCAAACGAATGATTTCCATAAAAGGAAGTATGAAGCATATTCATGGTTTCAGAATCAGCAATATAAAGAAAGTGAAGCAGATTACATAAAAAATCAACAAGGAAGGAGCAAGGAGGTTAGGGTTTCAACATATATGGATGTTTCCTATCTAAAAAGGATTCATACAAATAAAAAATTGGTACATGCAAGGGGTCCCTTCAATCCAAAATTGCAAGTACAAACAAAAAATGACAGGAATGAAGAAAATCTTGACCATGATCATGTTGCTAGACAAAATGAAGGAGAGAAGGGTGGATAAAAAAATCAAGACTCTCAAAAAACTTCAACGAAGCAACTGTTGCAATGGGAAAAGGTAGATATTTAGAGGAGTGAAGAACATCTACCAAATGTTAATGGGAAATCTATCAGAGACAAAGGGGTTTCAAAAAATTTAGTGCAAAAAAAAGGAAGGAAAAGGAATAATAAGAAAATAAAATCAAATAAGAGAAAAGTAAATGGTAATAAAAAATCATCTTTGCAATGGAGGTGTAAATATGTAGGTCAATTTGAAACTCTTCATAAAAAGATTCAATGGATCAAATTCAAGGAAATAGATCAGATTTGGAACAGAAAGATATTGTTAATATCACCTTCTCATAGGATCTATTCCAACCCCAGATCCAGGACCTGCATCATCGAGAAGTCAATTTTAAGTTCTGAAATCTCATTTTAGAAATAGAAGTATAGAAGAACTTATTATTTGATGAATGGGAAAGGATAGATAAGGTGTTTTATTTGGATCATGCAAAGGGGAATTTTTTTGTGCTATTTGATTCAAAAGCTAAGAGGGACACTGTTTACAAAATTAAATCCTGGCTTTTTGAAGGGTTTGGTTTGTGCATGCAAGCATGGGTTCCAGATTTTAGTTCTCAATAGTTTCAGGCTAGGTTTGTACCATCTTGGGTTCAACTGCATGCATTGCCTTTAGAATATAGAGAGATCAAATTAATTGAAATAATGACAAACCATGTAGGAATCTTTCTAAGGCATGACATGGAATATTTTAGAAATCCTTCAAAACCTATTAGGGTTTGCATTTTACTTGATAGCATAAAAGCATTCCCAACTCAGATTCATATAAATTCAAAGTTCAAAAAATGGGTTCAAGAAATTATGATAGAAAATTCATGAAATGCATGTGTTATTTGTCATTCCATTCAACATGATAAATCAACATGTCCTGAATCTGAGGGTCTGGTGAAGCAAATAAATTTATCTTCTCCCCTTCAACCTGCTAAAAGTAAAGAGAATGAGTCATTAGTGACTAATATGGTTACAAGGAAAGATACAAAGTATATTGGAAATTTCTCTAAAGTCAAGGCAGTCACGGTTCTCAAAAGGAAAGAGAAGAAAAATTCATGGAAACAAAGTTCTCAAAAAACTAAGTTGTCACCACCTCATGCTGAAAATAACTCTGTCATGTTAGAACAAGTTGGGGAGGATTTTCAAGTTAATAAATTTATTATTAGAAATGATCTTCCCATCTATCCCCTATTATCTCCACCTGAATTAGGCAAAATAAAAGTTGGTGTTAAGCAGTTGATGTTCAGGAAAGAGCCTATTCAAATCACTATTAAGCCATTGGAAATAAGTTCTCTCTTGGTTTCATCACTGAATTCAAGGGTCTGTTCTCAACAAAATTTATTGTGTGATAGGAAATCAGAGAGGGAAAATGATTATTTCTTGAACAAACTTTTCTTAAAAGAAGGGGGTTTCCTTGATAAGTTCGAATATTTGGAAGATAAGATCCTTTATTCAATAGGATCAGATTTATATGATGAGTTAGCTGAAGAGATATTAGTAGAGGAGGGAGAGATTGTTCCATTGTAGGAGGATAAAGTTCAAGCACCTATCATTCAAGAAATAACTAAAGAAGAAGATATGGAAATTAATGTAGATTTGGTGCCAGAATTTGAATGCTCATAGCCTTTATCATTAGAAAAGACACCTTCATCTCAAGTTTCACTTAAAAAGATGTCAAGGAAAAGGGGCAAAAAATATAAGGCTACTAAATTAAAGGAAGAAATTGAAGTCAGCTTACAATTAGCTTTGCATGGAAATTTCTCATTAAGTAAAAGGCCGAGGAGATAATGTTGCTCTCCTCGAGCACTATTGATTATTATATTCTAGCTAAACCTTGAGATCCTCTAAAGGGTATCCAACCCTTATGCTCAAGAATTATGAAAATTAGTGGCCAACTAATGAGTAAGGATTCTTAGGCCCTCACTGCTACTCTTTGGGCTCTGTGAAACCTAGGAGGGTACACCCCATTACACTTAAGAGATATTTAGTCCTTAAGAGTAATTTTATACATAGATACAATTCCTATTGAATACAACTAAGCATACTTCACCAAAGATTTAGCTAGCCTTTGAAAAAATTACCACCTAGTTCTAGGAATTGAGAGGAATTTAAAAGTTACACACCATAATTGAAAGCATTTTAAATAATTTTTTTTGCTATCATTCCAAATCTCTAGTCAGGTTCATTTCTAGCTGGTTTATCTAAAGTATGCTAATGAATAGACCATTACTTTATCTATTGGGAAATAGAGTCAAATCATGTAGTAACCTGTAATACATAAGCCATTTATTCAAAGATTATTTAATTTATTGTCACACCACATTATAGTGTTCAACTCACTGTGTTTAACACATAACTTCTTACCAAATCTTGTGCTCCTTCGTACAAATTTGTGAGCTTCTCTTATCATTTAATGAACCCATTGAATTGAAGACAAAAAAAATCCACACCATCAACCAAAATAATTGAAAATGAAGTAGAATATTATTAACCCTTTCATTCACAACCTACATGAGAAATTACATAAGAGACTATATGTATAAGAACTTAATATTTTCTTTCATCTTTTATGCTTACATAAAACTATTTTAAGATTACTACATACTTCTCTTATACCCTAGACATCCTATTGTTCTATATATCAACATTTATATTGTATACTTCTTCCTGAACCTAGCTCTTCACCTAAACCAGTATAAGACTAAAAAATTGAAACATTGTAATCAACCTTGAAATCCCTTTTATAGAACAAGGGAGCAACAAGCAATGAGCTGAATTATAGTCACATTTCATATTATTTCATTCTTACTTCATCAGACTTCAAAATATTACCCTGGCAGTTATAATAAATCATTTGTAGAACAAAGAAAGAAAAACATCAAAAACTG
Organism: Sequoiadendron giganteum; assembly: GCA_007115665.2. Lineage (NCBI taxonomy): Eukaryota > Viridiplantae > Streptophyta > Pinopsida > Cupressales > Cupressaceae > Sequoiadendron > Sequoiadendron giganteum. The sequence goes on along the minus strand of CM021102.1, from coordinate 34,751,459 downwards.
TTAGTCGGAGAAAACCCACCAGCCTTCCAAAAGGCATCACTGTCACAACATCAAAATTTGCATGTACACATCGACCCAAAAAATTTCACCATCAACATAAAAGCATGAAACAACAAGAACCCATATCAAAACACACCATACCAAAGGAAACTAGTTAGCACAAAGGATAAAAGCCAAGCATCAGCTCAGAAAGGAAGTAGGGTGCTATCTTTCATTGTCAGTGACAAAATATAAACAACCACTCGGTGTCCTTATTGAAAGTGGAATATCCATCACCACCTCATCCTTGAAATCAACCAAATCACTCACGCCCATGATATACTAGTAGTATCCAGAGTCAATTTCATTTCCATTATAAGAGGGATCATTTGAGACTTTAATGGGAGATTGATGACATCCCATGAAAGCTCAGTGATACTTGTTACTTCTTACAACTTTCCTCTCAAGCCTATCAACCTTCTTTTGCTTTCCCTTAACCAATTTTTCTAAGACAATTCGGCTCCTCAGATGATATGCATGCTTGAGAACACCCCGTGTAGATTTCCTATCAACCTTGCTTTCTTCTTTGGAGTTATAGGGACCTCAGGCACATCTTGCTCCTCCTTGGGAAAAACACTCTGAGACTTAAGAAGATTGAGCCTCCTGGACCTACAAGCTAGGATGAGAAACATGCTCACCTTACCCATTCTTCACAGAGACACCGTCCTTGACGTAAAAAGCTAGTACAAACTCTGCAATTACCGAGAACACTTCACACACTCACTCAAAACTCTTAATTCTCACATATAGAAAATGGTGAAAATAACAAGGAACAAATCCTCATTAAATAGATCAACTGGAGCATGTATACATTAATGTTCAAAGGGAGTTCGCACATGTGAGCTGACAACCCTTCTCTTGATTCCAAATCACGACTGTTGATATCCAGGGTGTTGTGAAGCTTGTTTATCAACCTTGATGATTGTAGGTGAGCAATCATTCACACATATTAATATCAAATTGATTGATCCTGCATGTGGACTTAGCCTTTACCATTCTCTCGCACAAAGAAAAAATGGTATTGCATTCATATTTTTAGTTTTTGCATGTTAGTCGTTGATCTCCTTTAGAGATGACAAATCAAATGACCAAGATTGGGTCAACAAGTTTTGAATTTTATCGGTGATCACTAAATAATCCTTCAACCAATAAGAACCTTTCCAGAAAGACACCAAATCATCTGTGCATGGGATCCTCCATCATCACCTAAGCCCAAGGAAATATATACATGTCACAAGCCTGCTAAACTTGTGGATTTTATTAAAGTAATATCTTATTCTTGCAGGGCATGCAGGGAATGAATGAGATTTAATCTCACCATCACATCTTGCTTGTCAATATAAAGCTCATCCTATTTGGAACAATAGTGGAGATGTGGCCGCACCATGCAAAGGGACACACATCCAACACCTGGTGACCCCACAACTTCTTCGTGACATCACCAATATTCATCGCAGGGTGCATGAGGAATGACCGATATCAATCCTTGAGATTAGACGATCATGGAATATTTACACATGTAAAAAGGTTAGTTTTAAAGATGGGGCCATGACTAGGTCGATGAGACTTAACCCTCGAGAAGAAAGACTCTAAAACCTAAGTCTTTAAACATGGATTAATTAGCCTGACTATGGAAAAATTAAAATGATAAACTTGTTGACAGTGAGTGACATACTTATTCCAAAGGGGCTGGTACAAGTAAAAATTTCAATGGCTCAACATGCAACTTAGGTGATCAAAAATCAGCCATACAAGTCAATGAAAGATTATAACATTCAACATTCATAACCATACAAATTTTTAAAAGAGGGTCTTCAACTTAAAACCCTAAGCTCTACCCCTGAACATAGAAGCACAAAACTAATGACAAGGAAAGACACAACACAAATTCACCAAAATTTAGCCAAAATTTAGGAGCTCTACCAGTGGCTCATGCTTGGGGATGCATACCCCTAGTGGGTATGGTGAGAAACCAGATCTCAAGGTAAAGCAGAGCAAAACAAAGACAAAACCCAAGGTGTTGCCTAGATAATGAAAACAAACACAACCAAACCTTTATACACAATTACAAACTATAAAGTGCACTTCAATTGGAATTTAAGAAGCCTTCTTGTGCAACTTCATAGGATTTATTCCTCAAATTGGTGGCCCTAGGCCCCCAAAACTTAAGGCCAACTTTTACCTCTGTAAAATTTTTTATCCTCTATTGTCTGTGATGGATCAATAGTTGTGCCATGCATTTCCCAAGAATCAACTCCATTGTGATTAACACAATCAACCATGTTTGATTTAATTAGAAAAGTGAAACATTCATATTTAACCTCATTAATAACGTAACAGACTTTGATCTTATATTTAGTTTGTAGCTCAAATTGGAAACCTTCATAAAAACTTTGTTGTCTACCCTGTAAAAAACTCATGAATGCATCAAAAAGGAAAAAATGCATACTCATGAACATCCCCGAACTGTTCTATATCAGAACATTACTCAGTATCATGGGAATAGAGGTCGTATGCATCATTTATGTCCCATGACTGGGTAAATACATCCATTTTAGGTTCAGTAATATATTTTGACTCATTCTCCAAATAGTCATTCAAATCAAAGCAAAATAACTCAGGAATAGGCCCAAAAAAATCAACACTAATAGGATCATCAAAGAGACACTCATATGCAAAGATAAATCCATGTCCAATATCAGGTAGACCAACAAATTCTTCAACATTATTAACTAGAAATGATGTTGATTCAAATTCCATATGCCTATCATGATGAAAATTCTGATCATTTAATAACGAAACCCTTCTTTCATCCATGAGTACATCATCATCTTTTTCATTCATAGTAGAAATTTCCGTTTATTCTTCACACAAACAATCATAAGTAGCAAGGAGATGATCAGATCCATCTTCCCCTTCATCATTTCTAACTCTATGCTCAATATCAACCCACTGAACACATGCATTTTAACCTTCATATTGTTTATTATTCACACAATTAACATGATCCATTGGTGGCATGTCTTCATTACATTCCATGTTTACATCCCATATCATTTTTTCATTCACTTGTGCATAAGTGACCTTATCAATATTCACATCACTGCAACCTTCATGTGAATAAAGTACCTCCTAATCATCTTCACAAGGGCAGTTACAATCCATAGAGGAAGAAGCAAAAACTTCAATGTCATGCTGATTTTCAAATTTATTGGCTATATCTGTGTCAGATGTAAGATAACCAAAATCAATAGCTTTGAGGAGCTCATCGATGTGTTGCCTAATTTTCTCATTTCCACACTCCAAAACTACATCAGATTCATCAACAAAGAGTGGATTTTTTTTGCACCAATAATGATCACCATCTCTTATTTCTAGTGAAGATGGAAGCTCATCAAATAAGGGGTTATGCCATACATTCATTGTTGTCATAAAATATTCTCCTCCCTTGCCACGATGGTCCAAATATTCCATATCATCATTGTATTCAAAATCATTAAAATAACTAGAAGAGCATAGAGATATATTTTCAACTTCATTCACATCATCAATGATCAACATGTTTGATCCACATTCTAAAAAATATCCATAGGAGGAGGATTGTTCCTCCTAAAGCAGATATACATCTCCATTATCATCTTCACACACCCTATTTGAAGCAAAAGATTCCACATCCATTTCATCAGGATAAATGGAGTCAATAGAGGAGTGACCATATCTGATGTCATCATAGTTACTATAGTAGGGAGACCCATCAATACTAAAACTGTGTTAAGATTGAATGCTCAAACCTTCATTTCTAACATCTTGCCCCTGCTATGCCATGAGGTATTAACAACATATGCATCATTTCTAGTGACAAAATCTTGGTAGGGAATGACCTCGCACATCTCTTCCACTTCTTCTTCATTCAAGATACCCCAAGGTTGCAATTCATGCCTCTCTATTTTGTCTTTAAACCCCATGTCTTCATTTTCATCACCATTAAATTGATTAGTATATGTGTTACTTGTGAAGTGATTGCAATCATTACTTTTACCCATATAACAAGATGGATATTCATGTTGTGCTATACCTTTTCTATTTGTTTGCATCATTTTTAGGATTTCCTCAATAGGACAACCATTACCAATATTCTTAGATATCACCTGTTGTACATAATCACACTTGAATCCTACCATTTTTATCCACTCAAATACTTGATCAAAATTCTGAGGTTTCAATTCCATTTGTAATGTACTCAATTTAGAATCATAAATTTTACAGAACAGATCAATGCATATTAAATCCTCAGGTTTGAGATTCTTAGGAACCTCCAACAAATCATCCAAGAATCTTGAGAAAAAATCATAAGGTGAATCTTCTTTGCACCTTTTCATCTCATACAAATTCTTAATAAAATACATCTGATCAACTTTACTCAAAATCTGTTGATATTCCTCTTGAAGTTTACTATGATTTTCATATTGTGATGATTGAGAAATCAGAGCAGTAGAAGCACTATTCTCTTGACGATCACTTCTGTTGTTTGATCCATGAAGTCCATTTACAATAGGTGTACTAGGCCCACTAATACTTGCAACCTTATATCCCTTCATCATTGAATATTTCAGCTTATTTTCAATATCCATAGCAACTTGATATGCCTAGTGTAGTGTTGTGGATTCTTTGTCTCTTAGCCAGTAACTCATCTTATTATCAAATTCACCAAGATACACAATCAAACACTCAACATCATTTGGTCTTATAATTTCTAGAATATCCCTTATTTCCTTTGAAAATCTAAGTTTGAAAGCATGAATCAACTCATCATCATTTCTATGGATTTCCATATTAATGTTTTTTCTTACCATATTTGGATTTACCCTTTGACCAAATTGTTCTTTAAATGCTATCATAAATTAATTCCATGAATCTATAAAACATTCTGGTAAATATGAGAACCAATTTCTAGCATCATCCTTCAAAGACTGAACAAAAAGATTCATGACAAAATCCTCATGATTTACCTCATAATCACCCATCACATCCACGAATGTTTGAAAATTCTTAGAGGCCGATTCTGAGCTCTGCCCTGTGAATTTGGGAAAATGTTTTCTAACATTTTTTGGAATCAAGTTTGGGAAACCTTTAATACCACTAAAATCCAATGGGATATACCTTTCAATAACAAAATCCCTTTGAGGGTATTGTAAAAACTGTTTGCCCTGCATACTTTTACTTGTAGGGATACCCTCTTATGTTCATATCTAGTCACTATCAATTCAAAATATGGTCATCGATTCCCTCATTCACTAATTTAACCATAATTCTAAAATATAGATCAAATATTCATGCCTTAAAGCTTTCTCAGAGGCATAAATAAAAAAAGAAGCATACTTCTCAAATTATTATAGATATTACACATTACACATTAGAAGTATGAAAATGACCACTAATATTCCCTTTCTTAATGCAATTTCATTTAATAGGGAACCATTTATTATCTTCAAGTCTTCAAAACTTCTCATAAAATTACCTTTTACACATGGTAATACTTTATCTAGATTATGAGAATACCTGGAAACTTGTTGTAGCTAGTAACCTTTCTTCTTGACTGAAAATCTTTTTAGGTATGAAACTCTCTTCACATCTTTTAGTAGGTTCTTTAGACAGGGTCACCACCTCTCTTCATAGAGGAATGAACTTTAAATATAATGAAGCTCTTTTGATGATAGATTTCCTTCTAGGTCTCCTCCAATAGTAGAGCCACACAAATTCTTTGAAATTTTATACAACACAACCACTTCCAAGTGTAGACACATCAAAATGACCTACGTCCACAAGCTCTTCTTCTAACCTTGGTTGGAACATTCTAATTATGTTTCTGACTCACTTTCAACTATTAATTAGATAATTCTTAATTATTTAATTAATTCATATCCCTTTCTATTCTTCTTGATTATTAAATAAATAATTCTTATTTATTTATCTAACGCGTCACTAATTGTCTAAAGTCCTCTTATAATTAAATAAATTTCTTAATTTATTTATTTATTTATGTCACTAATTAAGTCCTCTTCTTCCTAAAATCAAATAAATTCTTATTTATTTAATCCACCTTCCACTATAATTAAATAATTATATTTAATTATCTAATTATTCATTAGCCTCTTCTCTCCTAAATTAAATAAATTTTATTTATTTAATTTGGTCCACTTTCCTAAACTTTGAATTAAATTATTATATTTAATTTAAAAGGTTCTATTTGTCACAATCCTCTAAATTAAATAATATCTTTATTATTTAATTCTCACCTAAATTAAATAACCTTTATTATTTAATTTCTTCTAAATCTTTTTTATTTAAAATAAGTCCCACCACCTAAATTAAATAATTTTATTATTTAATTTATCCTCTTTTATTGTGCTCATTTTAAATAAATATTATTTATTTAAAATAAGTCCCATTTAAATTCCCTTCTTTAGTAAATAATTTAATTTAAATTATTTACTGTCATCTGACCTAATGTTGCCCTAACCCTAGGGTTGCTATATGGAATCTTGTCCATTGATTCTAGGGCACTTGCTAACTTTCAATCTTGGCCATTCACACAAAATTGCATTTTCTATAAAAGAACAATTTTGGTCTCATTATCACATAATGGGCTATCTCTATTATCATCTCACTTAGGAATTATTATCATCTTGCACTTTCATACTTTTAGCATTGTTAAGTTTCATTTGGCATAGCATTTTAGATTTTATTTGACATAGCTTAGACATTATAGATGCTTACTAGTTGCAGTAGGGCATAGTATTGCATTTAAGTTATTCAAATCCTTCAATATTTTCTTAGGGCTTGTCATTTCTATTGGCTTGCTCTTCACAAATCTGAGGGTAAACAATTTATTTCAGCAAATTAAGAAGGTGTAATGGAGGTTAGTCATGGAGGATGAAGACAATCTATGAGATTGTTCATCTATGCTCTCTAGAATTTTATTTCTTTTAGTATGACTTTCAGGTTATGTTTGTGTAGGAGCAGGTTTATCAACCATAGGTTTCTTTCCTTCCCGAAGGGGAGAATTGAAAGGAACCATTAAAGGTTGTTCAAACACTTTCTCTTTAGCTTTGTAAACTTTTTTTATTTTAGGAGGCATGACATGATGGTTTTTGTTATCTCTTGGTCTTTTGTATGAAATGGGTAAAGGGTTTGTCTGAGCTTGGTCTTGGTTGTTTGGAATTTATTTAGGTTTAATAATGGTTTTGTTAAGGATGGTAGGCTCGGTCATAGGTTGAGGCATGTTTTTAAGGGGTAGTTTTGCTAAACATTTCACCTTGAAATTTTGATAGGATTTGAAAAATAATTCTTCATGAGATTTAATAGGTTCCATAGACTTAGGCCAAAATAAATCTAATGAAAAGTTCCCTTGGGAAGACAAAGGGTTAAAGCCACTATGATGCATACTAAAGATTTCATTATCAGAGGGAAAATTTAAGAATTTATGCACAAACAATGGGATGAATTCCATGGAGTGTAGACATGGGTGACCAAGTTTCACATGGAATTGATTCGACATCTATATGATAGAGAATGAGACATCTAATTTTTTAGGTCCTATTTGTAAAGGTCGGGTGATCGATCCCATCGTAGGGCAAAGAAAACCATTATGTGTCTTTATCCATGCTTTCATTTTATCATATGTTTCTTGATAGAGTTCATGCACAAGTAGGAATTCCTCGGTGATCAAATTCTCTCCATAGATGGGATCAATCAATATCCCATTAGTGGGCTTCTCATTAGTTCAACCAACTATGTAAAGAGGACTACCTTGTGCATGTTTAATTATATATTTAGATGCGAAAGCAATGTCAAGAGGTTTTTTAGTTTGGCCCTTACGATGTTGAGTTTTGACCAATGCAACTAAACCATTGATAGGATTTTGTTCTATAGGATCTTGGTGATCAGTATCCATATGAATTTGATGAATCGTATCCATTTTCTCATTATCTATGTCAACATTCATCACATCATTCTTTGAAGTTTCACTAGCTTTGACAAATGAAATATTATGTTTTGGCATGGGTTGGTAAATATTAGTAGGTTTTGGTTAGGAGAGGCAAAAAAATTATTTCCTTGATCATTAACACCTCCAATTGAAAGACAACTAGAATCAATGAGGTCTATCACAAGATGTTTAAGATGCTTATAACGTTTCGTGTTGTGTCCATTTTTTGGTGATAATGGCAATAGGAATTCTATCTAAATTTTAAAGGTAAAGGCTTATTAGGGTCAGGTGTCTTAACAGGAGATAAGTTGATCATATTTTGTTCTAGAAGTTGTGACATTGTGTTATATAGGGTATCAGGTAAGGGAGTGAAATTCCTAGTTGAATCCCCAAGTGCAAAAGGAGTTGTTTTCCTTATAGCAACCAATTGGGTATCAACATGTTGATTTATTCGTTGAGGGGGATTTATTTGAAGGAAGCCTTTATTCTATTTTCTAAAAGGTTGGTAATTGTTTTGTTTTGTGGATTCAAATTTCTCTGATCAGCTAGAGGTGGGTTTTGTTTCACAACTACTAACTGAATTTTGATAATCATGAGGGGAATTACACAAGTGCATGAAGGAGGGGAGCTTCATCATGGTAATATTATCTTGTATCTTAGTTTGCAAGTTCTCAATGAACATCAGTTGAAGGTGAGGATCAAGAATCTTTATGGGAATAAAGAAATTGGTAGTGTGAAATAAAGTTGGTAATATTTTCATCATATTTTTGCTTACATCTCATCAAATCAGCTAGGGTCATCTTATGAGTCATATGCACTTGGAAATGGTTTATAAAAGCCTCAAAAAGTTTATTGAATGAATGAATTCAGTTATTCAGTAACAAGGAAAACCATTCTAAGGTGGTATCCTTCAAGGATCTAGGGAAAATCTTAGCCAAGATCTTATCATCAAGAATAAAGTCATGACATAAGGTTGTATAAGTGGAAACATGGTTAGAAGGATCTCCTTCCCCCCACATATTTCTTGAATCTAGGCACCTCTACTCCTTTGCACTCCATTACCTACTTTGGGTTTTTATGTTCTGCATATTACATTACTAAACCTATAGAAATTTCTCATTGTTACATTGGTAAACCTGACATATTTTGACAAATTTTGAAGATATTTGGAGTTGGATCCTTTTTGTTGCAGGTTTTGTTGCAAGTTTTGCACCATTTTGGAGATAAAACCCTAGTTTTCAAAGATTCGACCATATCTCTCAAACAGATATTTATTTTTTGACAACTTTTATTCTACAGGTTGGGGACAATATTTAGAGCTTCTAGTTCAAAATTCAGATTTTTTGGAGCTGTTTTGAAGTTTTAATAATTTTCTTTGTTATTTTCATGAAAAATCAATTTTGAGTGAAAATTAACGAATATTTCAGATTTATTTATAGTTTCAGAAAGCTCTCTCAATTTCAATAGGGTTCTATGTTTTATGTTTTTAATTTTCTTGCAGAATAATTTCACAAAAAATAGATCTTTAAAAATTAGGGTTTTACAAAGATTGACTTATATCTCACAAACTGTTGCAGATCTATTCACAAATTTTTTTTTGTAGGTTTGGAATGATGTCAGACACCTTCAATAAAAAAATCAGATTTTTCAGACTTTTGTTTTTATTTTTAATGTTTTTTTTATAATTTTTCAAAAAAAATAATATTTTGGATGCAAAACACAGAATTGTTCGGATTTCTTTACATTTTTGGAAAGCTATTTGAATTTTAGAAAGGGTTTATTTTTTGTGTTTTTACTTTTTATGCAAAAATTAGTTCCAAAAATCATATTTATGTTGACTAGTTAACCCTCTAATATTAGTGATCAATAATAGAAGTATCCTCTCCCCTTGCGCACTTGTGCTATCCTAGGTGTAAGAGAAACTATTATTGACTCTAGGAATTGGTTTTGAATTAGGTCAAATATGGTTAGGGAAACATTCTTTTTCTGTTTAGTAGCTTAAAATTTTTGGGTTACTAATTTTTTGTTTGCAGCTTGTGGCAAGGAGTCTAACGATTTTTACTTGTTCATTTTATAAATCTTATAAAAACTTGCATTTTAAATTCATGGGTTAAAATAAACATGAATGCATACTCATTGGGCTAAAAAGAACACAACTTGCATTACAACTCATTGGCTTAAAATGAATTTGCATCTTCATAGCATTGGGTTAAAATGAACTTTTAGCTAGCTCACACTACAAACAGTTAAAATGAACCCCATGTTTTGACAAATACTACAAACGGTTAAAATGAACTCCATGTTTTTTTTATGTTTGTCAACACATTTTGATTTGGGCTTAAAATGAACACCATGCGAGTGTGAGTTAGGATATTCATGTTTTCACTTCTTGTTTTTAAACAAGGATTGATTGAGCTATGAATATTCTAATTTGCTTTTGTTGAACCTTAGAAAATTGGGCCTACTTTGGTGGGAAAAATTACTCACCCCAAAGCAACTCAAACCGGCAATGAAGCTTTTTAGCCAAGCTACTTCCAACTAGTATATAAATGTGAATCTTAAGGGAAAGCCTAAGATTACGAGTGCAGATATGTTATACGGACCAAGTAGCACTCCCCAAAACCCTGTTGAGCTTAACCTCTTCAGGTTGGAGTGCCTCCATAATGGAGCTTAATCTTGGCCCCATGTATAACCACTCGAACAGATGTTCGAATTAAATCCTTTGTTTTAGCAAGCCAAAATCCTTCTATTCTTTGGTACAACAATGGTCGTTGTGATGACACCCACACCTATGTAGTTCTTAGTAGAGATGATCAATCCGCCATGAGAGTTTCATGGAGGTTGGAAGCTTGGTTGCCCTAAGAAGTGAGTGCATTGTAAGGGGGAGCCTGTGGGGCCAAGCTTCTGAATTCATCCGCTAAGGATATGCGGTTAGTGGGATCCAAAAGATTACTGTCCTTGCAACCATAAGATTTTGTAAAATGACTTCAATGTGGTTGATTTTCATCATTTTTACAACACCATGTATTTGCCAGCTGTTTTGAGACAAATAAACATCAAACTTTCCAAAATCTGAAACAACTTTTCCAACTATAACAAATCTTTGCAATCAGCCTAAAATTTTGTCAAATCATTTTCTGCAACTCACTTGCCATCATGAACTGCATTTGTCAAATCAAGTCCTTGATTTTGTACACTTTGGGATAGGAAAACTTTCCTTTCTTTGTCAAACCATTGTCTCAAAAAGTAAATTGTCTTTGGAGCAATTCAAACAAATCAATCCTTAGTCATTGTCCTTTGGGAGCTACTTCCAACTCATAAGTCTAGTGTGGAAATCTCACATTGTCATTTTATCATCTTTTCCTTCAAATCAGTCCTTTAACAATCCAAAATCGTGACATTGGCCAAAATTTGAGTGGTTAGAAAAACTTTCCTAAAAATCATTCGACATAAGGCATCCCCTTTTTATCACTTGCATTGTCACTTTACATAGTCTTAGTCTCATTTCCTCCACCATCATGTCTTCAAGTCACTATGGCATGCTTGCTAGTCAAATTGAATGCCAATTCAATAGTAAGGGTCACACACAACTTGCTAGGGAATTCAAAACACTATACCTCCAATACAAGTCCAAATACACCTTAACCTCTAGTCCTCCATCCATCTATCCATCTTACCAACAATCCATGAGTCCTAGTCCTCTATCCATCTACTATCAAGGGTCCCCTAACACCATCCATGGCACTAAGTCACAACAAACCTCCATTAGTCAAATCCACCCTAACTTTGACAAGGGAAATCAGCCATCCATCAATCCAAACCCACTATCCACGTCATATCCTAGTCCTTCGTTCATGCTATATCCTAGTCCTTTAGTCGCATCATATCCTAGTCTTTCATTTATACCATATTCTAGTCCTTCAATCACATCATATCCTAATCCTCCATCCATGTCATATCCTTGTCATGCATCCATGTCATATTTTAGTCCTTCATCATATCCTAGTCCTCCATCCACATCATATCCTGGTCAGGCAGTCATGTCCTATCCTAGTCCACCATCCCTCAACCAAGTCCAAACCTCCATGTCATATTCTAGTCTAGCATACATCAATCCATTCCAAGAAACTCCATGTTTTCATGAAAACACATCTATTCATGGTCTCCAAAGTCCCATCCCATTTCATAGACTTGAGGATACATTTCAAATGAAAAATCCAAAGCATGACATCATGACATCACCGTCATGTCAAGATCAAAGTAGTCTATCCCATGACCCTATCTTTAAATCTATCCAAGGAGTCCTCCTAGAAAATCATGGAATACCAAATACACCATCCATGGCACTGAGTCACAACAACCTTCCAATAGTCATATCCACCATAATTGTTGAAGACAATGATCAAAATCAATCCATCAATGAGTATGTGAAGATATATCTACCCCATCTAGTGATCAAATCAATATTCATCAAGAGCCATTTTTTAGTTGTGATCAAGACCCCTCTCACAAAGATCTATTTCAAGGAGTGTTGACGATATTTGATCCTATTGACATAATCCAAAATCCTTCCACCAATGATCGTGTTGACAAAGTCTCTACATCAACTAATGAGTTAGAGGACATATCTCAAGAATTTATTCCAAAGCATGATCAATATCTTTCACCAATGTCTAGCAATGATCCTTTCCAAAATATATGGACATCCTTTGACCTCATGAAATTTGAGAAATGTCCTATTCCTAATAAAGATATCCAAGAAAGCGATCCATTCTTTGAAATTGACCCATGTCAAGAACTTGATCCAAAGCATGTCGAAAGCAATTCCGAAATCATTTGAGATCAAGAATTTGTATCTCCAAGCTACTACAATGATATAATCGACACTCTCCTATCCATACAAGATGACCAGGTCCATATAGCACATACTCATCCATCTACCCATGAATTGTTTTCTTTGGATGACACATAGGTGATCTTCATTCAAAAAAAGAGTCTCATACTCTTACTGAGGAACAAGAGTCCCCTACTCTTAACATTTGTACACATGATCAAGAAATAGAGAAATCCAGAGACATGTTAGACATGGGTCATGAAGAATTCTACAGAAGTGGTGAATCAGAAACATCATGTCAAAACATATCAAGAATCAATCATGAGGAAGAATTTTATGTAGACAATGAATCATCAACACTTCTTGAAGAAATAGTACAATCTGATATTTCACAAGATCAAGCTAAGGATATCCATCAGACATTTATCCCACAGATAAAGGATCCTATCAATTATAAAGTTGGATCACTCACTTTTGTAAGGGTAAATCATCTTATCAATAAAGGAGCTATCACCTTTGAAGATCCACCATAGAGCAGAGAAGGATTAGCACTTTGTTTCTAAGATAAATCATATCCTATTGAAAATAAAATGTTTCAATAGATGAATTATCAAGGCAAAGGATTAGGTCTACATGAACAGGGTATTCTGGAACCAGTACAAATTATTGAAAATCCTAAGAATCAAGGCCTTGGTTACTCAAAAATCAAGGGATATGAACATGTCAGTGATACTTCCACAAAACTGGGGGCAACTTCATCTCAAGCAAACATGAACATATGAAGCATGAAGAATCCTCATGATGAAACCAATGTCAATACTACAACCCACCACGTCATGAATCTTCATCCACCCATCACCCCATCCACAAATTGGGACCAACATCAACAGAAAAAATTGAATCAAAGCATGCAAAATGTTATCAAAGAAAAAGAAGCTAACAATCATATCGGACAAATCAAATACATATGGATACCAAAGAATACAAAGAAAGTTTATCCTTATCAAACTCCATTAGTCGAAGAAACTATGGGACAAAATCATAAAGGGAAAAGTATCCGTCAAAGATGTCCACAAAGTAAAATGCAGGCTTCTCAAGTGACATACAAAGTGTATCAAGCAGTTGGTCCTAATTCCATGCACACTTCCATATCCACCCATTACTGCTCATCTTCCCAAGTTTGGAGAGTCAAAAGTTCCAAACTGTCAACCAATCCATCTTTTATACCTAAACACACTCTATCCACACCTCCATGCATGATATCCAATTCTCACATTGACCATGTATTGGCAGCGACCCTTCATCATAAGGATTCAGAAGGCACTCTATCATTATGTGCACACAAAGATGAGGTTAACTCCGGTATCAGCAAAGTAGATCAGAGGTCTCAAAAGTTGCATTAAAGTGCACGTATCTTGGAAAAACAACTTCTTCAAGCAGGATACCAATGACACATTATGACAGAAGCATCAACAGCAACACCACTAGGTGGTTCAGCATCAGCTTAAAATCTCTTAGAAAATACAAAAAAAAAAAAAAAAATCAGAAAAATTGTCCCTTGATGAAAACCTGGCAAATAGGCGTCATGGTGACACCAAAAAAATAAACAAAATACAAAAATAGTAAAGAGAAAAATTTTGTCCAATAGTGAAAACCATTCTTATGGCACTTTGGATAAGTACCATGATGAAAACCTGGCAAACAGGTGTCATGTGTAGAATAAATCATCTATGTGGACCATTACACTTGGGGGCAAGTCGTCTCATCTCCCATTCCCTTCACATGAAATTTCTTATGAAATTTCCATCTATCTATCCAAACCTTATCATGTCCATCCATTGTCCCACCTATTTTGATCTTGACAAAGATTGGGGCAGAAACACAAATCATGCTTTGGAAAACATTTTCACATGTCTATCTTCTGGTCATACCTTAGTCATTGAATATCATGTCATTACCATCATAGCCTCATGCGTCATCATCCTTGGAGACCATATGATATTCTCCTAGTCCAAACCATCCATTGTCCTTTTATACCTATCACCCATCTTGGTTTCCCTTGTCAATGGTCTAAAGATCCCTCGTCATCCCATCTAGTCCCCATCAAGTCATTCCACATGCAACAATATGGAAAACCTAGCCCATCATCCAAAAAATTCCTTGGCTTTGTCCCTAGCCCTGTTGCAGACTTTTATCCTCTTATCATATCATTGTCATCCTCACGTTGTTTCGAGATGTGTCCTTCCCACGTCAAACAACATTGTCATTATCATCGTCACCTGTCCGTTGGTATTCAGCTTGAATAGTAGAAAAATCATGGTTATCCTTGGATTCATGTGTGTCAGCATCATTCACATGCATTTGTCACAATTTTTGAAAAAGTCCTGAAAAAATCCTAAAAAATCGTAAAAGTCCTGAAAAAATCATAAAAATCTAGAAAAGTCCTAAAAAAATCTGAAAAATCTGAAAAAATCTTGAAAAAATCATAAAAATTCAAAACACATCCTGAGAAAATACAAAGACATCCAAATCAATGTAAAAATCCCAAAAATAGAGTCAATCTGATCAATTCAATCATATCTTGTCATTTCAGTCATCATCCTTGTCCAAACTACGTTGTCTCTGCGCATTTGCTACATAGGCAAGATTCATTTTTAAATCCCTAAGACATTAGGTTAGTCCTTCTAAGTTTGTCAAAATAAAATCATGATTCAAACTCTTTTCCTTTGGACAACGTCATTGGTCGTGTCGAACTACGAGGTCTCTGAGTGCACGACATAGGCAAGGCCATCAATCGATGAGCCCCCGAGGCCACACTAGGTCAGTCCATTAGGGTTCATGGCACAGTATTTTCACACACATCAAGTTTTCTTCAATTCAAGCAAAATCTTCCATCAATTCCGAGCAAGCAATCTATCAACAATCCGTTTCATCAGCAATCTCGGTCAATTTCAGCATGTCAGCAATGGCATGTAGTCAAATTATATCAAGGCAATTTTAATCTGGAAAAATTTTGGGTTCTTCTTCAAATGTGTCCTTCTAAAGAGCAACTCTTGTCATTTCTTTATGCTTTTGGATGTGTCCTTCCTAAGCATTGTCCTCATCATTTGGCATTTTGATGGATTCTCCTCACCTCGAGAATTGATCTCCTCGATATCAACATCATTCAGGATGTGTCCTTCCTGAATTTGATATTGCTCGACAGTTGGCAACCTTAATCTTAAAACACTTGGCAAACACTTGGCACTTGTCTTTCGTTTTTTCCTCATGTTACTAGTTTTTCAGCAAGATCCCGACAACAGGATTTAGAGAAACAACGACGTCTCATGATGATTGTCTCATCTTTTGACACTCATGTTACTAGTTTCTCAGCAATGTCCTGACTATGGGATTTAGAAAAACAACGATGTTTGGTGATGGTGGTTTTATCTTTTTGTGCTTTTGGCAATCATCATGTTAGTTTTTCAGCGAGATCCCAACAACAGGATTTAGAGAAACAACGACGTCTCATGACATTGTCTCATCTTTTGACAATCATGTTACTAGTTTCTCAGCGATGTCCTGATTACGAGATTTAGAAAAGCAACAACGTATCATGATGGTGGCTTTGTTTTTCGTTCTTTTGGCAATCATGTTGCTAGTTTCTTGAGGATGTCCTGGAAATAGGATTTAGAGAAGCAACGACGATTCATGGTTTTTCCTTGTCTTTTTCTGCTTGCGGTTGGTTATGACAAAAAGACTAGGGCAATTGTGCTCTTAGTATGAGTCATGATCATCCTTGTCTATGACTGCTTGTCTTACGTGATGGTACAACCTTGCACACCTAGATTTGTGTCATATCATGGTGTTTGTTGGCCATTACAATAATCTACCCAATGATGATTAAAAGAGCAATAAATATTAAAGTCCTATGGTAATATGTTGAAGGATTTGATCTAGGAATTAACATGCATCTCATATAGGCATTGCATCCATACCATCATCCATATCTTTTCTCAGTAACATTTCTTTGTCTCTCCATATTCTAGTCTTCTCATCCATTTCGAGAGCACACCCATGTTCTTGGAACCCGTCTTTCCTCTCGAGGGGGCATACCGCAACCCTCCTCGTCATTCTTCCTCATCCTATCTTGCACTAGGGCATATGTTTGACTTATTTTCTTTGCCACAATGTGACAAGCTAGATTATGACAAAGAGGGGCAAATGTAGACACATCAAAATGACCTACGCCCGCAAGCTCTTCTTCTAAGCTTGGTTGGAACATTCTAATTATGTTTCTGACTCACTTTCAACTACTAATTAGATAATTCTTAATTATTTAATTAATTCATGTCCCTTTCTATTCTTCTTGATTATTAAATAAATAATTCTCATTTATTTATCTAATGCGTCACTAATTATCTAAAGTCCTCTTATAATTAAATAAATTTTTTAATTTATTTGTTTATTTATGTCACTAATTGAGTCCTCTTCTTCCTAAAATTAAATAAATTCTTATTTATTTAATCCACCTTCCACTATAATTAAATAATTATATTTAATTATCTAATTATTCATTAGCCTCTTCTCTCCTAAATTAAATAAATTTTATTTATTTAATTTGGTCCACTTTCCTAAACTTTGAATTAAATTATTATATTTAATTTAAAAGGTTCTATTTGGCACATTCCTCTAAATTAAATAATATCTTTATTATTTAATTCTCACCTAAATTAAATAACCTTTATTATTTAATTTCTTCTAAATCTTTTTTATTTAAAATAAGTCCCACCACCTAAATTAAATAATTTTATTTTTTAATTTCTCCTCTTTTATTGTGCTCATTTTAAATAAATATTATTTATTTAAAATAAGTCCCATTTAAATTCCCTTCTTTAGTAAATAATTTAATTTAAATTATTTACTGTCATCTGACCTAATGTTGCCCTAACCCTAATTGTGGGTTGCTATATGGAATCTTGGCCATTGATTCTAGGGCACTTGCTAACTTTCAATCTTGGCCATTCACACAAAATTGCATTTTCTATAAAAGAACAATTTTGGTCTCATTATCACATAATGGGCTATCTCTCTTATCATCTTGCATTGTCATATTTTAGAGATATCTTAGCATCTTGCATTTCATATTTTATCATCTAACATTGTCTTTTCAAGATCATTTACATTGCATGTAGATTTATATTCTCTTACATTTTAGATTAAATCCTTCAACAATTGCTAGGTCATGTCATAAACTTATTTTGCTCACACAAAGGCTAAGGGAATCCATCATATTGCAGCAAGTAGAGGAGGTTCAATAGAAGTGAGCCATGGAGGAGAGAAATGGGTGAGACTGTTCTAGTCTCATTCCTTTTCTCTTTATTCCTCCTTTGCATTTTGATGCAGAGTTAGGGGGATTCAACAACATATCTCACAATCCTTCAAAATTAATCCAAATCAATCTTTGTATAACACATTCTATTATTCATTCTATGTCACATTGGAAACATAACCATGGTAGCCCAAAAGAAGTTATTTCATTTTTCCCAAAACTGCAAACCCTAGACAGGGTTCAAACCTGCCCTCACTAAAATGATCATAACTTATTCAAATCTTAATGAAATTTGATGAGACTTGAAGAAAATGAAATTAGATTCATATAGGAACAACATAAAATTGGTTTCAGACCCAAAATATATAATTTAAAATCCGTACCATCACATTCTTTCAGACTGTAAATTCTGCACAATATTGTTAAAATAGGCAGTCTCACCAAAATAATCATATCTTCCACAAAACTCAATAACATTGAATGAGACAAAAAGAATTGGAAACTAGAAACAAAGATCGTTCCATCCATATATGATACTCCATTATTTGAGTACATACCAGGCCGTACAAACCACAACTTCAACCTGGAAACAATGTAAAATCAGAAAATGCACACAAACTTGAGGTTGCCATTCATCAAATTTCACAAATAATGTCTCCAACCTCTCCAATTCGAGTTTTGGATGGTGTAATTATAAATTTACAACCAAAACCAACTATTTTCAACCACTTTTTAGTTAGTTTTTTGACAAAACACCTTAATGACACTTTTGAGAAGTTGCTTGACAACTTTCTTGAGCAACTTTTACAATTTTTACAATATGGAACAACTTTAAACATTATTTGACAAATGAATTCAAATATTACTTCCTAAGACTCAAACACCTATAAAATGGTTTTATAAACCTTATTATAAGACCCAATACACAAAATAGAGCAACTATTTACAAATGACCTCATGGAGTCAAGAAATCAAACAAGTGCTCCTGCACCACATTTTATTGATTGATTGATATTATTATTGCATTTGTTCTAAACCTAGATCTACCTTGCAAAGAATATTTTACATCATTACACCAGGTTTGAAAATTTCACAATATCTAAACCAAATGTTCAGATTCACCAACTTATTGAATCTATGATATAATAGTCTACAATTGGAAATGCAAAGTTCTCCCTAGTAGAGTTTCCATTCTATTGGTGACTCAGATGGGAAAAAAAGATGTCACAATTTTCAAATCTCTAGTTACAAACTATTTTGAAACTTCAATGACTCTTAAGGCTAGATGATATTCTATTGGTTATTTCTCAAATTTCTCCCCAATAGAGTTGCCATTCTATTGGTTATTATGTTCTAGCTAAACCTTTAGATCTTCTAAAGGGTAGCAAACCCTTATGCTCAATAATTGTCAAAGTTAGTGGCCAACTAACGAGTAAGGATTCTTAGGCCCACACTCCTCTCTTTGGGCTCTATGAAACCCAAGAGGGTACTCCCCATTACACTTAAGAGATATTTATTCCTTACAAGTAATTTTATACACATATAAATTTCCTATTGAATTCAAATAGAAGCATCCTTCACCAAATATTTGGCTAACCTTTGAAAAACTTACCACCTAGTTCTAGGAATTGAGAGGAATTTTAAAGTTACACACCATAATCAAAAGAATTTTAAATGAATTTTTTTTTCTCTCATTCCAAATCTCTAGTCAGGTGCATTGCTAGCTAGTTTATCTAAAGTATGCTAATGAATAGACCAGTGCTTTATCTATTGGGAAACATAGTCAAATTATGTAGTAATGTGTAATACATAACCCATTTATTTATATATTATTTAGACTATTGTCACACCACATTATAGCATTCAAAACATTGTGTTCAACACAACTTCTTACCAAATATTATGCTCCTCCCTGCAAATTTGTGAGCTTATCTTATTATTTAATCAACTCTCTAAATTGAAGCCAAAAAAAATCCACACCATCAACCAAAACAATTGAAAATGAACTAAAATATTATTAACCCTTTCATTCATAACCTACAGGAGAAATTACATAAGAGAGTATATGTATAAGAACTTAATATTTTCCTCCATCTCTGTTGCTTACACAAAATTGTTTTAAGATTACTAAATACTTTTCTTATACCCTAGACATCCTACTATATCAACATTTATACCAGGTATACTTCTTCCTGAACCTAGCTCCTCACCTAAACTAGTATAAGACTCAAAAATCGAACCCCTGTAATCAGCCTTGTAATCCCTTTTATAGAAAAAGGGATCAACAAGTACCGAGCTGAATTAAAGTCACATTTCATCTCATTTCATTCTTAATTTCACTAGAATTCAAAATATTCCACTAGAAGTTATAAGTAATCATTTGTAGAACTGGGGAAAGAAAAATATCAAAACCCATTCACCGGAGAAGACCCGCCAGCCTTCTAAAAGGCACCGCTATCACATCATCAAAATTTGCATGTACACATTGACCCGAAAAATTTCATGAGCAACACAAAAGGAGGAAACAAAAAGAATCCATATCACAACACACCAACCCAAAGGAAACTAGTCAGCACAAAGGACAAAATTGAGCTTCAACTTAGAAAGGGAGTGAGGTACTATTTTGACTTGTTAGTGGTAGAATAAGAATTCCCACTCGATTTCCTTATTGAAAGTAGAATAGCCATCACTACCTCATCGTCATAATCAGCCAAATCACTCATGGCCATGAGATACTAGCACTAGCCAGAGTCAATTTAATCTCCACTATTAGAGGGATCATCTAAGAATTCAATGGGAGACTGATGATGTTCCATGAAATCTTGGTGATACTTGTTCTTTCTTACAACTTCCCTCTCAGGCCTATCAACCTTCTTTTCCTTTCCCTTAACCAATTCCTCTAAGATAACTCAACTCCTTAGATAATATGCATGCTTGAGAACACCCCTTGTAGATTTCCTATCAGCTCTTGCTTTCTTCTTTGGAGTAATAGGAAACTCAGGAAAATCTTGCTCCTCCTTGGGCACAAAATACTCAGACTCAAGAAGATTGAGCCTCATGGACCTACAAGTTGGGCTGACAGACATGTTCACCTTACCCATTCTTCCTAGACACACCACCCTTGACATAAAAAGCTAGTACAAAATCTGCAATTACCAAGAACACTTCACACACTCACTCCAAACTCTTAATTCTCATAGATAGAAAATGGTGAAAATAACAAGGATGAAATCCTCATTAAAGAGATCAACTAGAGCATGTATAGATTAATGTTCCAAGGGAGTTCATACATGCAAGATGACAACCCTTCTCTTGATTCCAAATCATGATCGTTGATATCTAAGATGTTGTGAAGCTTGTTTATCAACCTTGATGATTACAGGCGAGCAATCATTCATGCATACTGATATCAAATTGAGTAATCCTGCATGTGGCCTTAGCCTTTCATATTCACTTGCATGAAGAAAAAATGGCTACTATGTTGATATTTTTTGTTTTTGAATGTCAGTCGTTGATCTCCATTTGAGATGGCACGTCGAATGACCTATATTGGGTCAACAAGTTTTGAATTTCATCGATGATCATTGAATAATCCTTCAACCAATGATAACCCTACCAGGAAGATGCCAACTCATCCACATGTGGGCTCCACCATCTTCATTCGAGCCCAAGGAAATATACATGCATCATAAGCCCATTGACCCCGCAACTTTTATTAAAGCAATATTTGATTCTCACAAGGCATGCGAGGAATGGCTAAGATTTGATCTCATCATCACATCTTGGCCGTTGATATGAAGCTCATCCCATTGAGCACAATAGTGGAGACCAGGCCCCACCATGCAAAGGGAAATGTGTCCAACATCCGCTGACCCCATAGATTCTTCGTGACATCACCAACATTCCTCATGGGGTGCACGAGGAATGATTGAGATCAATCCTTGATATCAAACAGTCATGAAATATCTACACATGCAACAAAGTTAGTTTTAAAGATGGGTCGATAACTAGGTCGATCAAACTTAACCCCCAGGAAGAAAGAATTTAAAACCTAAGTCATTAAACATGAATTAATTGACTTGATTATGGAAAAATTCAAACAATAAACTTGTTGATGGTGACTGACAGACTTAGACCAAAGGGGCTAGTACAAGTAACAATTTCAATGGCTCAAGATACAACTTAGGCGACTGACAACTAGCTGTATAGGTCAACGAAGGATTATAACGTTCAATGTTTATGACCATACAAATTTTGAAAAGATGGTTTTTAACCTAAAACCCTAAGCTCTACCCCTGAACAAAGAAGCACATAAACAATGACGAGGCAAAAGACACCAGAAATTAACAAAAATTAGCCAAAATTTAGGAGCTCTACCAAGCACAATGAAGGTGGTGTCTTGGAATGTCAGAGGCATAAATGCCTCTAACAAGCGGGTCCAAATCAAATGCCAATTAGATTTTTATGGGAAGATATCATTTTATTGTAAGGAACCTATAGACATGGAAAATATACAATTCGATCCAACACATTGGATCCTAATTTACTAACACCATTTCATCATGAATCATCTCCTTTCCTAGTCATTTAATCGAATAATCTGTATTTGATTAAATTCATCACTCTTCATCTCTTAATTAAATAAATCAATTTTATTTAATTAATTTGTAATCTCCCTTTTAATTAAATAAATAATTTTATTTAATTAATCCCTAAATTCATCTCATTTAAATTAAATAAATCTTTATTTGGTTTAAATCCAACATCATCATCCTTTAATTAAATAAATCAATCTTTATTTAATTAAATCTAAAATCATTATTCCTCTCAACTTTGATTTATTTAAATCCTAAAATCTAAGTCAAAATGGTCAAATCAGCTAATCCCCCTCTTAATTAATCAAATCCTAATTAATGCTAATCCTAATCACTCCAATCCTCTATATCTTGCAACTTGCACAATAAATCAATTTATTTGATTTATTAATTCATCAATTTCCATTCAAAAGAGAATCTTTTGTAGAATATTCTTCCAATTCAAAAATCCCTCCAAAAGGGGATGGGTACTTCCAACAAGGCATTTAATACCTCTTAAATGTCCTTAGCCTTGAGCCAAGTGACATTAACTCCATTTCCCTTCCCTCTAAACATGTCGCATTCAAAATTCAAATTTGAATCTCATGGCATTTATCATGCACATTGACCAAAATGTGCACAACCATCAACCATTCATAGCTTGACAAGTGGCACTTGGCCATTGGATGTTGAATGATCCCACATTGCTCAACCTCACTCTCTCTTCCATTTTGGAAATCTAAAAATGAGAGACTCTTCCTCTCATTCTATAATCCACAATTTGAGTAAACTTACTATACTCAACTTCATCCTCATCCACCATTTTAGAAAAGTTACTCTCTTCACATTGAGAGCTAATTTTGTCCATTTCACCTCAAGTGTTCACCACTTTCATAATTTCATAGCTAGGTTATGCAAAAATCTCATCAAGGAGATTCAATCATCCACAAATTATCACATTGCAATAAAGGATTTGGGAAAGGGCCAATTTCGACACACCAATTGGCACCAATTCCCCCATGGGATCAAGAGTTTTCTTGCTTAATTAGGATTTCCTTTGTCTTTCATGTTTGTTCTTTGTTTTTCCTAGTATTAAGCATTTTAAATGGATTTCATGGGGAATACTTGTTTTATCTTGCATATGAACCTAACTGTGTTTGTTTGTTGTTTTTGTGCAGGTATAGGATTGGGGTTCACAGAACCAAAAAATAATAAGAATCATATGAGTCATCAATCATGAAATGAACAAAATGGAAATTAGTGCATATGCCAGCTCAAGGGGCTTCAGGTGGGTTGGTTACCCTATGGAACCCAAAAATTGTTTCTATTAAAGTGGTTAATATGGACAATAGTTGATAGTTGCTAAATGTGGAGTGTTATGATCTTGATTTTAATATTTTTAATGTATATGGTCCAATAGCTACATAAGAAAAGAAAAGGTTATGGGAAGTGTTAACAAATATTATCCAAAACTTTGGAAATGAAAAGGTGATTGTGACAAGATATTTCAATGCCATAGTGTCATTACAAGAAAAGAATGGGGGCATATGTCCTCCACATAAAACAATTGAATACTTTAATTGTTTTATTTTTAAAAATGCTTTGAAATATCTTGATTCTAAAGGGTAAATTTACATGGACTAACAGGAGAAATTTTTTTCTACAAATTGCAGAGCGTTTTGACATACTTTTAGTATCTCAAAACTGGATAACAACAACATATCATTTGGTTTCAGAAATATTGACACTTGTGAGTTCAAATCACTATGCAATCTCCTTAGAGAGAGCAGGACTAACTCCCATAATTGAATGTAGGCCTTCATTTAAGCTCAAGAAAATGTGGTTTAGAAACCCACATTTTCTCCCACTTCTCTTCCAATGGTGGGCTAGTGCACCTTTTCAGAGAGGTACTAAAATGTTCATGTTATACATAAAATTGTATTATGTGAAAAAAAAGATTAAGATATGGAATGTGCAAGTATTTAAGAATATTTTCTACCAAAAAGAGGAAGTGGCAAAGGAGTTAGAAATTGTTCATGAACATATAATCCAACATGGTTTAGATTCAATTACACATGAAAAGTAGAAGGCTTGACAATTATAGTGGGAAGAACTGGGTAAGAGAGAATAAATTTACTAGAAACAAAAGTCTAGGGAGTTATTGCTAAAGGAAGGGGATCACAACACTGTTTTTTCATACATCTTCTCAGGTCAAGAGAGAAAAAAATCAATGTTATCAATTTAGGACACTATATCCGGTAATTGGATTACAAATGCAAAAGAGATTCAGGAAGAAGGGGTAATTTTTTTTAAGAATCTTCTAGCTCCACCTCAAAATGGATCCACATAGGTGAGTCAAGATGAACATGTGTTGCTAGATGCAATTCCAAATATCATTTCTCAGGAAGATAATGATGAGTTGTTGAATCCATTCACATTGGAAGAAGTAAGGAGGGTAGTGTTCTCTCTTTCTTCATATAAGGCTCCTAGACCGGATGGTTTTACAACTCTCTTTTTTTAGAAATGCTGGGATGTGTTGGGCTTTAATTTGTTTCTAGCTTTGGAAGAGTCACAAAAATGGGTACAATGTTAACGAATTTTAATGTGACAAATATTGCAATATTGCCAAAAACTAAGGAACCAAAAACTTTTGTAGAGTTTTGTCCTATTTCCTTGTGCAATATAATTTATAAAATCTTCACAAAGGAAATATACTTAAGGTTGTAGCATCTTACCCCCTAGAATTTTTTCACAAGAATAAGGAGGTTTCATTATTGGTAGAGAATCAATAGAGGGTGCATTAGTTTCTCATGAGATTCTGCATACAATTAACACTAATCACTTATCTTCCTTCATGGTAAAGCTTGATATGATGAAGGAATATGATAGGGTTGATTGGAAATTTTTTATGAAAGTACTAGCTAAATTTAGTTTTTGTAGCAAGTGGTGCAAATGGGTTCTATCCTATTTATCATGGGCCAAATTTTTAGTCATAATAAATGGGGCACCTTCTTGTTTTTTTAGTGCTATGCAAGGGGTAAGGAAAGGGGACCCATTATCTCCTTTTCTCTTCATTATTATGGAAGAGGCGTTGAGTAGGAAAATAAAAGAAAGGCATAGTTTGGGTCAATGGTAAGGTGTAAATATTTAACATATAGATATATTAGTAACTTGTAATCTCTTTGCAAATGATACCCTGCTATATGGGAAAGAAAACATTGATGAAGCAAAAGAGTTAAAATGGGTGCTAGACATATACTCTTTAGTGTCAACGTAGAAGATAAACACATAGAAATCAAAGATATATGTATTTAATACCAATGTTATGGTTCAAAAGAAGATTGTGTAGATTTTAGGTTTCTAGGTAGCAGAACTCCCATGCACGTATTTGGGGATCCCATTTTTTATGGGAACAAATTAAACATCTTACTGGGTCAAGGTCATAGAAAGGATTAAATCTAGAGTTTATGCATGGAAAGCTCATTGACTGTCACTTTTGGATCACATTCTATTAATCAAAATAGTTTTAACAATAATTCCAATTATTTTATTGTTGTTCTTAAGGCTCCAAAAGAAATTGTTGATCGGATTGCAAAAAATATTAGGGAATTTTTATGGAAAGGGAATATGAATAGAGAGAAAAAAGTCCCTCTGATTTCCCTTGATAGTATGTCTTTTGATAAACTTAAAGGAGGTGTAGGAATGCATGGTATATCCAAACACAATATGTATTATGGGGGTAAGATGATATAGAAATGTATACCAAGTATGATTCATTGTGGTGCAAGATAATGCAGACAAAATATTTGGACACTCAAAGTTTGAAAAAAGTATTTATAATATCTAATCCTCCTGATGGTTCTACTATGTGAAAATTCATGCTATCATTTCAGATGATGGTCACTTCATACATATCATAAGAAGTAAATAAGGGTGATGATGTTAATTTTTGAAATGACTCATGGAATGAATACCCCCCTTTAAAGGTAGTTCAAGAATTACAATCAGTCATTCCAATGATATCTCAGGTATGGCATACTAGAGAGATTGATTATGTTGATTCAATAAATTTATTAACTAGTAGAGTAACATGGAAGCATTTTTCAGAAATGTGAATATCAATGGCTCAAAAGGACTTACTACATCACATTTTAGCATAAAGAGTAGTGCTTTTATCAAGAAAACCAGATAAAATAATTTGGGCTCCTTCTAAAAATGGTAGTTATACAGTCAAACAAGGTTGTAATGAAATACTCAGTAGAGAAGCTCAAGATCAATCAAAAAAGTCCTTTTCCTTTTGTTGGAACAACATGGTCCTCCCAAAGTCAGAAGCTTTGCATGGCTAGTTTTGTGTAAAAGGGTCTTAACAAGTGAAAGAATTTCTAAAATATGAATTGCAGGACCTTTTAAATGTGTCCTATGCAAAGAATAATTTGTAGATATCCATCACTTATTATTACAATGTGAATTTTCTTAGGAGTGTTGGAAATTTGTGCTAAAAAAGTTAGGATTTTTTCCTCCTCTACCAAACATAGTTTGGAATCTATTTGAGGCTTGGCTCGTGCTTTACAAATTATGTCACCAAAAAGTGTAGTCTTGACACTTTTTCACTCATTTGGGCCTTTTCCCTTGGATTTTGGCTTGGTTTCGCATTGATCCAATGTTGTAATGTGGTCAACACATTCACATTAGGCCTTGAATGCTTCCAAATCAACAACAACCTTACAATGTTTTACAAAGGTGTTCTGAAATGTTGTAACACATCTTCCCACTTTTTAAAGGCCCTTTCAACATAATTAACCTAAACAACTCTATTTTACCCCTTTCCAAGCCTTGTGCCAAAGTGTTGTAAGGAATTGTAACACATCTTCACACTTTCCTATGCTTTTCACCACTAAATTCACCCTTTCTCATGATAAATTTGCCCCTTAATGTACTTTTAGGCCCAAATTAAGTATGTTTCGGGAGAAATTCCTGTTAATCATCATTTAACACCACTTGATCATTGAACACCACTTGAATTTTCCCAAGTTGACTAGGTCACCACCTTGGGCGACCTAGTCCCTTTTGGCATAAAATTGAAAATTGAAATAAAATTCTAATGAGAATTTGCCTCCAAAACCCTAAGGTCGACCTATCATGTGTTATTTTTAGGAAATTAGGGCATGAATTGTATAAATAAGGGTTTTCATCCTCATTTTACCCCCTTTAGCATTATGTCTTCACAAGCACTCAAACACTCAATCTTCTCAAGCAAGCAAGCATTCAAGCACTTGGCATTTTCAGACATCATCCATTGGAGCTAGTTCTTGCACATCTTTAGATTTCATCCTCAAAGGTTTGGTGAGTTTTTACATTTACATGTTTTTCATTTACCTTTCCTTTTGCATTTCTATTTCATTTGGGTTTGATTACCAACAAGGGGTTTGACTAAGGCAAACCCCTATTCTCTAACCCTAACATTTTCCTTCTCTTTGTATGTGTGCTTTACAGGTGTGTATGCAAATTAGTCAAGGAGAAAAGTGTTCAAAAGGGTACCATCATTCCATCCACATCAATCAAGTCAACAAACCCAAAGAAGAAGCCAAAAGACAACTTGTAGGTTGTTTTCTGAAGATTCAAACTCATGTGTTTGTTAGAAAAAGAAGTACAAGTGGGTTCCTATATATCTCTACTTTGAAGCTCCTAGAACTCTAGGAGGACTAGGTCACCATCATTGGTGACCTTGTCCCTTTCCCAGGCCTAAAAAGTGGTTTTTGTGTTTCTTGATACCCTTTTTCCATAAACTAGCTCTAACAAAGTTCCCTAGTAGGAGGACTAGGTCACCCATTCTAACGTAAGTGTTCCTGTGAAGATTTCCAATAGATTCCAAAACACTTTAGTGCTCCTCTTCTTCAGATTTCAGTTCCCAGGTGCACCATTCATGTACCTTCCCATTTCTTTCTAGTTTGCATACATTTAGGTCATTTAGTTTGCTTTGCATGTAGTTTAGGTTTACATTTCTTTACATTCCATAGTTAGTTAGTTTCATTTCATTACAACATTTAGACACACTTAATCACACACACCACAACCCCTATCTTTGAATTAACTCACCTAAAAAAACCAACCATTACTGTGAAACAAAGCCATTCCACAAACCAAGAGCTCCTAGTTGAAAAACCCTAGGAGCCTATTAGGGGAATCCTCTTTCGCTTTTGCATATGTTTTTGGTGGTTCACAAATCTTCCTTCTTTGCATGCATTTGGTATTTAGTTCCAACTATGGTGATTTGGGAAATTTGGTGGGAATGTAATAAGACTATTTTTAGGAAGATTTCTTCTTGAATCAAAAGTGTACAAGGAACAATTAAAATTTAGTGGCAGAGTCAGTTAATGTTTATGTTCATAACTATAAGAATATTAGTTCAATTTTTACATATTGGGATAATAGTGTATTAAAGAGTTGGAAAAATATAAGTATTCCATTTAAGGGTTGCTTGAAGTAGCCTCACAAGCCAAGGCATGATAGGAATCAGATTAAAGACCACCCTCTTGATCCTGACTTCTTCAAGCTAAAATTTGGTGGTGCCTCCAAAGGTAATCTAGGAGAATCTGGAGCAATTGTATGTATTCCAGATTCATGTGGCACATTGAAAGTAGCCAATTCATTTTCTCTCCCTCTAGGCACAAGAAACATAGCAGAATAAATGGTAGTTCTTCATGGCTTGAAACTAGCAAGACAGTTAGGTATATCAAGAATTCACATAGAAGGGGATTCACTAATAGTTATAAATGCTTGTAAAGAAATAACCTTTTATAATTAACATTTAAAGTATATACTATAGAATGTTTGGGAGTTGATTGAAAAATTTGATGCTTTTCATATTTCACATATATACAGAGAGGGGAACAAATTAATAGACCAATTAACAAATATGGGTTGTCAACAACAAGAGGTTTCCCTCATAGAAATCAGTCTCAAATATGGTGCTTTTCCCATAAAAGTAGAAATACTGGCAAATGAAACTCCTCTAAATTCAAAGCACACCAATTTTAGTATTCCCCAATAGATTACAAGTTCTTTGTGTTCATGATATACATTCAGCTTGGGTTGTTGATTCGTTGATGATGGGTTATCTCTCCGTGTTCATGATATACAATGAGCTTGGGTTGTTGATTAGTTGATGATGGGTCAGTCTGATTCAATGATGATTGTCAGGAGAAATACACATAAGTAGAGCCTTATGTTGGAATGATTATTTTCTAAGCACAAGGATGTATTCCAAGCAAGGGAAGGATAACATATATTGTGAGAAATGTATTCTTATGCCACCAAAGTGTCGTATATATAAATTTAAATATGTGCCATTGAAAAATGATTTTTGCTAATGTCTCTTCTTTCTTGTAGGTACATCATGTAATCATAATGTGAAAAGCTCCTCTTACAAAATATTTCTTGGGTACTTGTGTCACATGAGAGCACACCTACTAAACCAGGGAAAAAATTATTGCTAAGATTTACATGGTTAATCATCATTATTTGGCTAGCGTAATGCTTTGAGGTGGCAAGCATAACATCATTATAGAAGGAACAAATACATTTGAAAGGACTATTCTAGCTAGTTTTTTTTTTTTTTGATGAATATGGAGATATCTATATTAATATAAAGATATAATTACAAATTCACAAAAAAGGGGCTGGTGGTAAAAAGGCACACCCTGAATGTCACATGGGAAGAGCCTAGAAAAGCAAAAAATACATGGGCCCAGCCTAGAAAATCCAAAATATCACATGGGCCTAGCCGAGAAGTCTAATAACATAAAGAAAAATTAAGTAGCCAAGGAAGTGCCAGTAGATCCTGGGGGGTCCCTATCATCCAAATTTATCCCCCATACATCAATGAGGTTTGGAGTGATGTCAAGAGGAGCACCCCAACCATCATCAAATTTATCTTCATCTTTTTCTTTTTCTTTTTCCTCGCGTTGAGGCGAGATTGCAAGATTCAGCCACAGAAAAATTTTGCCACTGGAGGGCCAACCAGAGCTAGAAGTAGGTGGAGCATCAGAGGGCCACCTAGAACTGCCACCACCACTCCCCAGAGCACCACTAGAGTGCCAACCCTAAACAAGATACGACGGAGGAGAATGAACCCGCTTGGGAGGTTGAGAATTCCGCTGAACAGGAGGCTGGGAGTGGGATCGCGTGGAGTCACTCCACTTTTGGCCTTGAGAAGGCGACCAATTGCGAGAGGAGGAGGTCGAATCAGGGATCTAAGCCATAGTACAAGGGGCATTGCCCCAGTGGTCCAGGATAACCTACAGGTGAGCCACTTCCAGTGCAACCTTGTTGGCTTGCACTTGAATCTGTAAGAGAACATTAGAACATATAACTGCTTTAGCATAAAGAGACACATTAACATGTAAATGAGAATGAGAAAATATACAAGCATTTTCGTCTTTGCAGATATTGAAGAGGATTTCCACCTTGAAAGTGTGTCAAAGTTGGGTGAATTTAGCCGGGGTTCTAGGCGGGTCCCCCAACAGAACCATATGCCACGAAAAGGGTTCCGGCCTAAAAGGCAGAAAGAAATCATGAATCCAGGTCCAAAGTTGCTGAGCTTTGGGACAAAACTAAAAAAAGTGCTTAAATATTTTAGGCTGCCCACAAAAGGGGAATTGAGGGTCAGGAACCCCCAAATGAACAAGCTGAGAACCCATAGGCAAGCCTTGGAAAAGAATACACCAAGCAAAGTGGGCCAGCTTCGAATTAACAATTATAGACCAAGTGGCATCAAACCTCCTACGCCAAATATGGGCCAAGGAATTAAGAAGCCACCTCTAGTTCAAAGAGATGATCATAGGAAAATGGGGTGAAAGCCACCTATAACCAAGCTGCGGCTTGTAGCTCCGGAGAGGAGTATTTGGAAACCATTTCTAATCTTTCCACCAAGGTTTGTGCTCATGAATGCCAACTTTGTGAAAAATTTCCACCGAGATGGTGCTCACCAGCCCATCAAAAGTAAGATAGTCTTGGGTTTTGAAGACTATACTGGGCTTTAAATGAATCCCATTGAAAAAGACACATGGTAGGCTGGTGAAAGAGCTAATGCAGTGTATGAATCCCCTTCTTATGAAATCTGAGGGCCTTGAGCCAAGGCGACTTGGCCAGGGGTTGACCATTCTGAGCCAAAAGGGGAGACCACCAAAGGTTATGTTGGTTGATGGAGAGCCCATCACAAAATCCAGCCCCGACCCAATGGAGCCAAGGCTTAACAGTTTCCCAAGAGCGCCAAATGCTCTTGGCCACAAAGGAGCCCACAATTTGAATTATCTCCCTCATAACTAGGAGGGTTTGGAGACTGATTCCTTTTCAGGTGGGCCTATGAATAGGAAAACCAGACTGAATATAATGCCTGAGGAGAATCTTCCAGACTTCATCCTCGATGAGAGCTCGAATAATCCATTTGATACAGAGAGTAGTCCCTTGACATTGAGTGGAGAGCAATGCAAGCCCTCCCGAGTCCTTGGGAGACAACAAAATTCCCAAGTGACCCAGTGAAAACCCTTGTGGGTTTCAGAAGAGGCCCATAAAAAATCGTGAAGCAACTTTTCAAGCTTGCTATAGGAAGCTTTAAAAGGAGCCCAACATGAAGAATAGTAGACGTGGGTGGCAGCCAAAATTTTAGAGCACACTTGGAATTTTCCAACCAGTGAAAGAGGCTTAGTAATCCAATAGGCCAACTTTTGTTCAACCCTAGAGAGCACGACTTGTCAGAGCTCCCGGGGGGAAGCCTGAAAGGCGAAGGGGATGCCCATAAATTAAAAGATTTCTCCCTGCCCAATCCACTTCCAGTTATAAGTTTGGAGCCATGCAGGAGTGGGGAGCACCAATTGTCTATAGCATAAGGTCTTGTGCCATTGAATAGCAGAGCCGAAAGCAAGACAGAAGGTATCAAGGCATTCAAGGGCAGCAATGATAAAACCTTCATCCTCTAAGAGAGTGAGAAGGAATCATTCGCGAAGTGGCCACTGACAAGCTGATCTTGAGAGTCCAGGAGAGAGATCCCTTTAACACATTGCTGGGAGATAGCATTGGCTAGGAGATATCCAAAGCCCTTAAAAGCCAAAACATATAAAGCAGGGGCAATAAGGCATCCCCGATGAATAGAACGAAAAAGACCAAAAGCAGAAGATTGGCGACCATTAATGGAAATGCAAGTCGAGGCATCAGAAAAAAATATGCGAACAAATTGCATAAAATTGGGCCCAAAGTCCAAGGCCTGCAACATCGCAAGAATGAAAGGCCATTCAATGCGGTCATAAGCTTTGGAAAAATCAATTTTAATGAACACCACTTTCTGGTTCGACCGTCGGGCCCACTCCATGCCTTCCCAAACCACAATAATGTTATCAAGAATAAACCTAGATTTAATGAAACCAGTTTGCTCAGGACACACAACCTGAGGCAAGAGGTGATGAATTTTCAAAGCCAAAGATTTGACAATGATTTTGTAAGAAACAATGAGAAGCATGATGGGCCGCCAGTTGCAAATATCCTTTGGATCCTCAGGCTTAGGTATGAATTTAATATTGCCTTTATTTATTAAATTGCCTAGAGAATTGGTTTGAAAGGCTTCAAGATAAACATGATGCAAATCACTCCCAACACAGTCTCAAAGAGCTTTATAAAATTTACAAGGAAAGCCATCAATCCTAGGAGCCTTATCATCAGCCATGGAGGAAACGGCTTCCTTGAGATCATCAATTGTTAACAATTGATCACAAAAATTAATTTGGGTTGAAGAAGCCTATGTGGCACAGCAGCAAGGCAGTCCTGAAGGGCTTGTTGGCATGCAGGCGTGGGGTCTTGAGCCATGAAAACCTACTCATAGTGATGCACAAAAGCCTGGAGAATTTCAGGTAACTCAGAGAGCACTTGGTTACCATCTTTGATTGCTTTAATGCCTGGGGAAGAGTTCCTAGCACAAAGAGCCAAAAAAGACTCTTTGGAGGCACAATCACCAATTTTGAGCCAGTGAAGCCGAGCCTTGATTTGAGCACCTCTGGTAGAATAATTATCTGCCACTTGCTTTTGATGTCTTAAATCTTCCACCCGGACTTGATGTGACGGGGAGAAAGGATTGGATGCTAAATCCTCCATAGCCGTACGCAAGTCGGCAGTGGTGGCCTCGTAAGAACACCAATGAAAGATAGCAAGCTAGTGCCCATAAATGTGCAATATGAATTATGGCATCATTCCACCAAGCAATCCATCCCATACAGACAGGATGCCTACACTCTAAATTCCACACCCGGTGAATGTGGGCCAGGGTGGGCTTGTGATAGAGAAAAGACGTGTTGAAGAAGAAATGAGTCTTACACGTGCAAGGTTGAAAGATGCCCATTCAATGTGAAAATGAATTGGGAAGTGATTAGAAAGGGTCACATCCACTAATGGCATTATAGGCAAGGCAAAACTATTGAAGGAAAAAAAAGATTGAGCCGAGATCATAGCATGATCAAGGCATTTAAAGAATCTATCAGAACCAACCCTTTAATTGCACTAAGTGTGCCAGAGGGAAAGAGAATGGCGGCAACCCATATTGGGATCAAAAGGGCCCAATTTATTATGCATGTAAAACCACACCTCCCTTTCACCCGCTACCCAATGAAAAGGCAAGGTGCCATTTTTATTGTACGCCATTTCTACCATGTTGAAATCCCC
The DNA here is from genome assembly GCA_007115665.2 of Sequoiadendron giganteum. Taxonomy (NCBI): domain Eukaryota; kingdom Viridiplantae; phylum Streptophyta; class Pinopsida; order Cupressales; family Cupressaceae; genus Sequoiadendron; species Sequoiadendron giganteum. The sequence goes on along the minus strand of CM021102.1, from coordinate 34,717,008 downwards.
ACAGAGCAACCAAGCAGCAACTAGCAAAGAATCAGCAATCCAGCACCAAAGCAAGCAATGCTCCATGACATCATTAGAGGCATAAATATTAATAATCTCAAAGGAATGATTCTCAATATTGAGAAGAACCCAGACAACTCGCTGGGAGGGGTCAACTCCATGGTCCACCACACAAGAATGTAGTCATGGGGCCAAAAGAGTAGCAACTCCACCATGACCAACCTCATGCAAAGTGAAAAACATAGTAGTAGCTGGCCAAATAGAGTAGCAAGCCGAAGCAAGCAAGAAACCTAAAATTTTAACTTCCCAGAGACAAAGCACTTCAATCCCTAGGTAATTCTTCAATGTATTCCTAATAGAATACTTCTTGGAGAGGTCAGTTAGACCTCAAACATTCCATGAGATAAAATTCATGGAAAATATTCCATAAATGCGGAATCCTTGTCCTCTTCACCCAGGGAAGAGAAGCTATTCTTCAAAAATTCTTGCGGAACAAAACCAATCTGAATAGAAGGAGAGAATCTCCATTTTTTTGGCACATATTCACCTTCTTCCGGTGGAGGAGATAGGTTGCGAGAACGTCGCTGAGTCCCCATTGCGGAGGAAAAATCCGGTTGAGCACACAAAATAGCCGCAAGCTGAGGCGTGGCCTTAGACCTAGGTTATAAAATAGAAGAAGTAACTCTTCAGGGAGTAGCTATCCCATTCTCTAAAGGGTTTGAAACCAGCTTAGTTGGTTCAGGGGCCTTGGGAGCCGACCCAGAACCAAATGACTTATTTTTCTAGTTTGAAATCGTAGTCCACTTTGTTTCTTCCTTAGTTGAAGGCTCTATCAGACAAGGCTTTTCAACATCTTGTGACTAAGAGGATGTACAAGGAACTGTCAAAGAGAAATCCTTGATCTTGTGGTCAGCTGAATGGCACTGATAGCACGTGTTGGGTAGATTGAAATATGTGACTTTTTGGGTGTGTCGAATATCACTGATTTGAATGTTTACAAACTCTTTCAAATCCTTGGATAAATCAACTTCCACACAAACCCTCTTTTGAGGACGGGCTTGAAAGAATCTATCAGGTTCGATACAAACAACCTTCCCCAAAGTGGAGGCAATATGGTTCAAGAAGGACACGCAAGGCAAAGGTAACCCAAGAAACTCAATCCAGAGCAGGACATGCATTTTGGAGTCTTCTGAGATAGCAAAATCTCGGCTCCATGCCTAGAAAACCAACAAGGAAGACCGAACATACCAAGGCCCATGACCCAAAATAGCTTGGACATGACTAACTTCCGCAAAGCGGAACAAAAAAGCCCTTGGTCAGATTCTGGACCATATCAAGGTAGACCCCATGAGGGACCCAGGCCTTACTGACCTAGTCTTTTAGCACACTTTCGAGGGGAGTCCTCCCAAAAAAATAACCCACAAGGGTGTGTTGTTCTAGCCATTGGCAAACAAAATCAAAATCAGGTAAAGGTAAAACTACATCAGTAGGGGCGTCAGAATGCGTACCTCGTGAAAGACTTTCATAACAAATTTCTGAGGGCATTTGTTCGGTGGGGGAGCCATTAGACTGCACTGATGAACTGCTAACACCAACAAAAATTACTGGGTTAGAACCGGTTGAAGGCATAATAAACCCCTAAAACTACAATAAATGTGGCCGTACTCAATGAAGGAAATAATTTCCTACGCAAGAAGCGCAGTATGATGCAAGAGGGGCCACGAATGACCTCAGAAAGCACAAAACCCTAACAGAGCTCATGCACCGCTATTCCAATAAAAAATATATATATTTTTCTTCTAGCTAGTTTTGATCATTTGAGTTAAGATTTTAAGCGTGCCTCTTCCCCTTTTGTCATTTCCAAGACAGAGTTGGGAAGTGTGATTTAGAGCAAAATTTCTTTAAATTTGCATTTTCTTCAACTCAATTGACATTAATAAGGGTTTGGAGAAAGTTTTTGGCATTCATTATCTCTCCTTTTTTGTTTGTCTCTATATCAATTTTGTCGGGCAGTTAAATGGTGTCGCCTGATTCTTCTCCAATGGTCTATGCAGTGGTGTCATCTATTTCTTCTCCAAGGGTTTGTTCAATGCTAGTTTATCTTTTTGTGCAAAGGAAAGTAGGGAGCTCAATTGTGCTTGCTATTCAGTATGGAATATTGACCCATAAATTACCAAGTGCTAGTTGTAGTTCACAAATGGGAGTTACCTTTCTTGAGCTGCATTGAAAAGGAGGAACTACAACAAGCATTTAAGGTAAATTTCCCATCCATAATTGGCTATATTAAATCAGTAATTGGAGATGATATACTGCACACAGATTCCCAACATATAATATTCCCTGCAAATATTTTGTGCATATTTCTCTCCAACTTGCTAGATTTAATCCAAAATTCTCATACAGTCAAGGGAATTGCAAACAATGTTGTGAATAGAATTTACCTTGAGGATAATGCCCTATTGAAGTCTTTCCAAGCCTAAAAATTTACCCAAGATGATGGTTTTATTGGGGGGTTATTTCCACAACACTACCTTATGAACAAATAGAGATACATTGATGCATACGAGGGCATGAAATTGTCAATCCTTAGAAATTCTTCTATCTATTTGAATATTGCACTTGGTAGACATCACTTTGAGCTAGGCAAAGTTGAAGTTAAGAAATTCAAGAAGGTGTTTCATGCCATCTCATTCATGAAAACTCATGAATGTCCACAAGGCCTTCAAGTCAGTGTTCTACCTTCAGTTCAAAGGGAAAACAAAGAGCGGTGTCAAGTCCAAGATATCAACATTATGGTGCACTCCCAAGTAGTGGCAATGAATCAAGTGCTTGTGGTGGCTTAGGAGGAGAAAGATGAAAACTCTATTCAACACCCATGAAGGGGAATTTAGTGACTTTATGCTATTATTTTTTGGTCTCTACTACCTATGTAGCTAGTAATGTTTCATGGAAGGTTTAGGGTCGCAAGTGTGAATGAGAAAAAAAACTAATATATAGACTGTAATTATCTTGTAAAGGGGTGTTTTTTCAGAGTTAGAATGAATTTTGGGTAGCTGGGTAGATAGAAATGATTTGATGATGGTTAAGCCAACTTGAAAAATTGAATCTCATGCCATCTATGATATTTTTATATACATCTTTTACCTCTATTATAATATAATATATAGGCATATATGCCTTTTGCTAATTTTTTTTATAAAGGAATGTGATAAAGAGAATCTTTTGAATTAAATAGTGCTTTAATTCAAAATTCAAGAGAGTGGAACATATTAAATAAATAAACTTTATTTAATTTATGAGTGAAGAGGTTAATAAATAATTAAATAATTTAAAATAATTATTTAATTATATTAGAAAGTGATAAAAATTAAATAAATAAGAATTCACTTAATTTTAGAAAGAAAGGGACTTAATTAGTGATGTAATTAAATAAATAAAATTTATTTAATTAATCAAGGAAGAATAAAGATAGAAATGGATTAATCAAATAATTAAAATTATTTAATTAATAGAAGACATATGACATTGCCTTAGAAAATAATTAAAAAATATTAAATTATCAAGGTCAAAAGGGGAAATGATGGAGAATTTAGAAGTCACCAGCCTCGGACAATTTTTAGTGTCCGCAAGAATAACATGAAGGAATGATAAATGACCAAATACAATTTTGTAACTCACCAAACCCTTAAAATAAAGGTTGCAAACTTTTGTTAAATGGGTCCAATGGATGTGGACCTTGAATCTTGATCTTGATATGAGATAATGTCTTTGAATGCTTGCTTGAATTAGGAAAACCTACATCACAAATTTTAGCTCGAAAACAAACATGATGCATGAAGACTTTGACATGATGCTTGAATCTTGAATGCTGCTCCAAATGCTTGATAATAACCTCTTTAATTCTCTTGTAATGCTCTCTCAAGATCGCTAGATGACTTGTAAACTTTCTAGAAGAAAATATATGAATTAACCCTATATTTATACTTGTTTATGTCGAATTTCCCAAAATTACACTACAAGTAGACATTAGATCTAGGATAATGAAATCATGTCAAGAATTTGATTTAAACTAGGTCCTGGCTAAAGCATGACTCATATGCTAGTTGGGAGCATATGAGTCCCAGTGTCTTAAACATGGGACACAAAGTCCAAGAAATTTCTTATTTAATCCAATGTTTAAAATTACGCCCCAAAACCTAGGTGGCATCCATCCACCCAAGGTAGCATATGAGTCCCAGATCACTAGATCTGGAGCACAACCTCAAACATTGAAAAATGATCTTTCAATTGTTAAATGTTGGGATTATCCTCAGAAAAATGCATCAAATTAGGCGCATGGATGTAAAATAGGACCAAATAAGGCATAAAGAAGCCCAATTTTAGCAGGAAGGGCCCAAACGAGTGTGAAATTGTAAAGGGATACATTTTTCTACACTACATTTAGCCCCCACTTTAGTGAGAGGAGGAAATTCAAACACACACTAAAGTAGACAAATTTGCATCAAGAGGGGTCCAAGTGTACCAATATGGATGGTATAGGATGACAAAGATCAAGGAGGTGGCCAAGCCCCCAGGATCCAAGATCCTATGTCAAACCAACATAGGCACAAAGGAACACACATGAGAATGATGTATGAAGCAAAAAAAAGGCACAAGAATACACTATGAAAGACATAAAGAAGAAAGAAAAAGAAAAAGAGGGTGGATCAAGCCTTGAATATTTGTCCAACATGATGTGGATCAAGCCTTAGTTATTTGTCCAAGAAACATTTACAAGTGGAACAAAATTTCGACTATGCAAACAACACACACACTCATAAGGGCTAGTGGAACCTTAGGTCATCAACTAGGTGATCCCCCAGAGACACATACACACGTGGATGATATGTACTCACACAAACAAGAAAGTGGCTATGGGAAATTCATGCCTAGGTTGGATCCCATACGCTAACCACACCAAATATATACCTCTTGATAAATTTGATAAGGTACCACAAAACACAAATGATAGGATCCATGAGGCAAGAAAAAGTGTGTATGCTAACACCCATGAACAAACAAGATGGCTTCATAGGTAAGCAAAGTGTGTTATGGAAGGTGACCATATAATAGTTATTGAAATGCAAAATAGTGTAAGGTCTATTCAAAGGATTTTTTCTTAGTTCATGTAGGGTATTAAGCTAGGGAACATTGTGCCTAATGTCTCTAAGAGGGCCAATCAAAGAATAGAAGATTCACAACTTAGGGGATGTAGTGTGTCACATCAATCCACTAAGAGGAATATAATATGCTAAGAGAGATCACACTCTTGAAGGAAATCAAACCCAATGTCATCACGAAGAGAAAGACGCATTGCATGAAGTAACAATACCACACAATGAAACATTAATTGTAATATGCAAAATAATAGGGCCAATGTATGCCCCCACTTTAAATAAATTGCTAAACACTATACTATGAACAATTACTTTAAAGTAGAAAATGATAAATGCTAACAATAAAGAGGACATGACAACTTATTTGGAAAGCCCTATGCCAAGTCATATGTTTCCAAATGAAGCTACATCATGAAAAGGGGTTGCCCCCAAAAAGAAATCCAAAAATAACACATAAGGGATCCATGGATTCGAGGTGAGTATATATTTGCTACAATGTTATTATAGAGCTTGTAAATATCATCATTCCCCAAATACTCATGGAATAGTGAGAATGATACAAGGAGAGAAAAAACAAAGAAAATATTTTGGGTCAACATGGAAGAGACCTATGTGTCTCGATGCCTTGTGTCATCCCCAAAAGGAAAACATAAGACAAAGAAGAGATAAAAGGATTTACAACATATAGAAGAATGCAGATACAAATAGAGGAGTATCGCAAAGAGAGAAATAAGTCAAACAAAATGGTACAAGGAGATCACATTACGCACATGCAATCACACACATAAATAAAATAATATTAAGGTGCATGTGATCAACATATAGAAGGTCATTCACATCCCACTCTTGTTCATCATATATGAAAGAAAGACAACTAGCCAAAGGGGCAACATCAAATGCCAAAACTAGGACAAGGCTATCTAATTCTTGCCCCACTATGTGCAAGACAAGAATGAGCCAAGGTAGGTGATGAGAAAGAGCTCCTTGCATTTTGAAATGAATGCAAAGCATGTAATAGTGGGAATATTATGATCCTGATAACTATTACATAGAAATGAATGAAATGCACCCTTTTAAGGGACTATCTCTATGATATCTATAACTGAGGATTTTTCTATAGGATTGATGTTAGCAAACATACATGCATACTATATAAAAGCCACAATAATCAATGAAATTAATAGGAAATAAATAAATAACAAAGATGAAACGAGCTCACCCAGTCCTTCATCCTCCATGGCTAATTTCCATTGTACCTTCTAGCTTGCTGAAATGTAAAGTGTGCCCTCAGATTTGATGAGCAACTCTATACTATAAATTGGACCTAAGAAAAGTGTTGAAGGATTTTCTAAATGACTATGCAAAAGAAACTAAATTATATATGCAAATAGATAAATGATAAAACAAGATGAATCTAAAATTCAAGAGAATGCAAGAGGTTTGAAGATTATTCCAGATTGTCAAGATTGTCAAAAATGAGGACAAAATTAGCATTTTATAGAAAATGCAATTTTGGATGCACGGATGAGATTGAGGATTGGGAAATTCCCTAGAATCAATGGTCAAGATACAAAATGGCAACTCTCAATAATGAGTGGACAAGATTTATTTTAAGAAATTAAATCAAGGATGGAGAATAAATGTGACAATGAGATGAAAACTAGTAAAAATAAAAAGATAAAGATTGAAAAAGAAGATGAGATTTGAAAAATAAAGAATTTTAGTAATTACTTGATTTATGGAAGAATATTACCATTTTGAATTAACATTAATTCAAAATATGAATTTAGTGTGATAGTAAATAATTGATTTTAAGATTATTTACTAAAAGAAGTGACAGTTAACCATGTGAAGCCATTTTAAATAAATTGTTTTATTTAAAATGAGGGAAATGTCAAATAAGGAAATTAAATAATTAAAGATAATTATTTAACTTAGAGAAGGTGATAGATTAATTAAATAAAATAATAAATCTATTTAATTATAAGAAGATTTTGAGAATTAGTGACTTATTAAATGAATAAATAAATATATTTATTTAATCATCAAGAGGACACAAGTGGTAAATATTAATTAAATAAATTGAGAACTTTATTTAATTACACAAAGATATTAGATAATTAGTGATGCATTAAATAAATAAATAAGATCTATTTATTTAATAATCATGAGGAATAAAAAGACATGAATTAATTGAATAATTATGATTTATTTAATTAATAGTCGAAGGTGGACAACAAATATAATTAAATGTCACAATTATGCTAGGATGAAAGTGGTAAAATAGAGCTTGCAGGCGTAGGTCATTTTTGTTTGTCTACAATATCAAACCTCTTAAATATTTGTTTTAAAGCATGACACTCATAAGTACTATGTCCAAGAAATCTATGATATCAACAATGAGACATGTTTACGTTCTTAGGATATGGTTTAGGATTTTCTTTCATGGGTGGTAATGTTATAAGTCCTTGACTTAGAATCATGTGTAAGGTTCTTTTAGTTGTAGACATGGGGCATGGAAAGTTGAGTTTCTTAAGTTTGTAAGGCTTTTGTTTCTTGCTATATTCACCAATTTCTTGAGTAAGATGTTGAGGAGGAGGACCTAACATGATCCTATAATCCTTATCATTGTTACGGGGCATTGGTTTTTCTTTAGGAAGTGGGACACTTATATTGGGAGGGGGATCTTGATATCCTACTCCTTTGGTATCTTTAGTTGGTATTTGTTCTAAGAGTTGAAGAATTTCATGTTTGATTGTTGTATCACATCCTTGTTTTCTTAAGATCATGAATCCTTTTCCATATATCTCTTCTAGGTTGATTTATGTATTGGTTACTTTGTTAACACATGATGGTTGAATGTTTGGTTGATTAGAGGAGCTAGGTTCACCTATTGTAGAGAGGTTAGGTTTAGTTTGTGTCTCAATTTTAGAATGTAAAAGACCAAATATCTCAAGTTGTGTTGGTTATTTCATGGAAGGATATAAGGATGCATTAGTCTCAAGGTTGTTAAGGAAATCATTTATAAAGTTGTTCATGTTGTCATCATCTTCTCCAATGATGTCAATTTCATGAGGAGGACATGCATTAGGAATTGATTGAGCATGAGTGAGTTCAATTTCATTAGGATCATTTCCAAAAACATAGCTTTCCACATCCACTAATGATTTCAAGGACATCCAAAACATACCAAAGCATATATCCATGATGAAATGCAATGCGATACAATGATTAGAATAAAATGTGTAAATGCAATTTTTTAGATTCTAAACAAGGTAATGTGCTAATTACACTATACGACAATCTAAAAATGGAATGTTGTAAATGCAATTTTAAAATTAAACAATGCACTAAATGAACCCAATTAAGCTAGGTCTAATGAAATGAATGAAATGGGAAGTCAAAAAATTGAAAATAGAGATATGCTAATAGCAAAAAAAAGCATAAAAGTGAAGTTTTTAATGCTGTAAAATGCAGATTCAAGTCTGATATGGGAATAAATCACTCAGATGGGTGAATGAGTCCCATTTAGGGTTTTTTTAAGGTTCAATTACTGAAAAATAGACTACACATAATTCCCAAAAATCTAGAAAAAGCACTTGTACATGGACTAAATCACGTAGATGGGCGAATGAGTCCTAGATAAGGGTTTTTAAACTAAATTCAGCAAATTTTGGGTTGATTTTAAGGTTTCTAGTTTGTATTCTCAAATGAGTATTTGTAGTTACATTTTTCTAATGAAATTAAATGATGCAAGAGACAAAAATGCAACAGATATATGCACTTTTCCACTAGTGCAAGATTTCAGAGTCCTAAATGCAATTCAACTAATGAAAATATAATGCAAAGTTAACCTAGATCTAGGAATACAATGTTCTGCAAATAAGAAATGCAAGTGTTCAAAGATCGGGTTCACCAAAATGAACACATGGAAATAAGGTGTCCACCTTCTAGTAGATAGAAATTTGGGACCTATTTCACTCTCATTTCATTAGGAAACCAAGATCCCTCAACCAAGTGACTAAATTAAGGGAAAGAAACAAGGGGGTGGTTTCCTTAAGTGCAATTAAAAATGAGGGGTTCACCATTAAAAAGAAGCTTCAAAAGAGAAATGCAAACAATCATGCACTAAACCCTAGAAACTTAAAATATGAAATCATATGAAAAAACATAACTCAGAGAGAAATGAACCTGGTAAGCTGATAGATTCCAAGTAAGGTCTAAAAATTTGAAATTTTTCTTCTTGATGTGTACTCAGACTCATATGCTAGGCTGAACGATTTAGTCATGCTATAAGAATTTGGGCAGAATCTAGAATCTTTTACTGGTAAATCAAAATCTACAAAAAAATGGTTAAAAGAGGTATATTGGGACTCATACACCCAGAGGGGTGATTTAGTCCTAATATTAGGGTTTGACTAAAATATTTGTAGCCTCGAGTGATATTTTGTAGTTTTATTCTTGTCAGATCTCCAAGTTTGAAACGTCTTAATTTCGATATGTAGATGATTTTTCATGAAGATGACAAATTCTTGACAACTTTGATAACTTTCTTCAATCTTGCAACTTTTTAGTCATAAATCTCAAAAACTAATCTCACTCTATTTTTCTTCTTACATATATTTCATCATTACATCTCAATAAATTACAACACAGTAACTTCTTTCTCATTTTTCAAAAACAACAAAGGTAAATTTTATGTACCCAACTTATGTCAAACCATGTTTCTAGGAATTTCAGTGATTCTGAGAAGTGCTCATCATGGAGGTTTTTTTCTAACAGAATGGTCAAGGAAAGTGCATTTTTGGAAAGAAGACTAAACCCTGTCAACACAAGGAGCCTGCATAGGCAATACTAACTGAAACAAAATTAAACAATATATACCATGCCCAAAAATACCCTTGAATACTGCAACAATAGAAAATGTAACCGAACCACCCATTATAGTGCACCCAAGAACAACAACCACAACTTCCAAACGAAAGACTGAAGTATCATGATTACCCTCCAACGAAAACACCATCCCTTAAGGTAGGAGAAGAAATGATATGATAAAATGTTTGGGTATGCATTTTATATTATTAGTAACTGACATGCATTATTTCTGACCATGAAAAAATAAACCAATTTGAGCATTTTTTTCAGAAAGAAGAAAACACTTGTCTTCAATTTTTGTGCCAATAGAAGTAACGGTTTCTCAAAAAGAAGATGATAAGGTGAAAAGCTTAAGAAAACAATAGAGAATCTATCATGGAGATATTTACCAAACCGACAGAGTAGCAAAGCAACAAAGACTTCTTCCAAGTTCGAGCCTTCACCCAGAGACAAAATATTGACAAAGATATCGACCATGGAGAGGATCTTGCAGAGAGTCCCATTCGTTGTCAAAGAATTTTAGTAAGCTAATAAAAAACTGAGTAACGACTGTGAGAAGATCTCTATGGTGGTGGCCAAGTTAGGGTTCCAAACCCTCGAGCTTGTGAAACATAACACGATTTCCCTAAACTTTCCTTTTCAATGCAAACGATGACTTTTCAAGTCATGATATTATTTCAAGTCCGTGGCATCAAATAATTTGACTAAATCAACTTCATCCATGCAGTAAACTGACACCATAATTGAAAATATTACCATGATTTCCTTGTCTTATCAACATGTCGAATACCTTAGACATATAGGCATTATTGCAAGATTCGATGTGAGTCACTTTCCAAGTGACTTGACAAGTAAATTTCACAAACCTGTTGTTGGCCTTAAGGCCTAGTGAATTATCAAACATAAGACCCGATTCTATGCAAATGTAAGGTTCACTTTATTTACCTTTATTCAAAGCCATTTTCCATGACATAAAGCCCGATATATCCAATTCCTTTATAAATATAATAAATTCTAATACGCATGATAACCAGATTAATACCGTAAACATATGACTCCCTTTAAAGTCATTTTCCCATGCAAATATCAATTGTACCATATACCCATGACAATATCAAATGTTTAAGGAAACCCAATAGGGTTTTCTTAAAACTAAAAACCAACTGCATTTGAAGAATCTGAAAACCAAGTTAACTGAAAGCATTACTAGAATGAGGTTGAATAGAAAAATGCAACTCTGATGTAGTTCAAAAACATTATCAAATGCATGATGTTATAAATATGAACATGCTAATACCACATAAACATGTGGATCATTGTAGCCTAGTAGCAGAAAATGTCAAACTAGAATTATACCACCTGAACATGGAAACATTATCCTATAAACAAGATTCCTTGTAATTTGTAGAAGGATTCAAGAGATCAGTACCATCAAAACCAACATCATAATGCCGAAGTCAAAACCAAGACAAAATATAAACAATGCAACTAATAATCAACCACAAAGATGTCAATCTGAAACACAATATTGTCATCAAGGACAAATACCAAAAGAGAAGCTCAACATAAAGTTGATCAAAATGTGAAGTTGTCCTATCCAAGTTTTCAACTCTTTATACCTTATGATGTGGAAGATATTAATGATAGTGTTCCATTCCAGCTTAGTGAAGTGATGCTCAAGGCTTGGTGGAATGTTTTTCATTCCTTTGGAAGAATTTTTTTGTCCATACAAATCTATGGACATGTCCAATACATGATATCAGGTGATTTGGTGTGCCCCTAATATGGTGAAAAATAGGATCTAGTCCAAATGCAAGAGAAAGAGGATGGATCACATATTTTACAAGGACCAATTACTTCAAATTATGCAAAATATGATGCTAAGAACAACCAAAAATTCAACCTAATTGTTATAGAAACTATGTGGAATGTTTTGAGAGCCTAAAAAGTTGTGTACTTGTCCAGAAAGTTGTTGTTTTTGGGCTATGGAGGACTCATTCGCCTTCAATCGTGAATGACTCATTTTAGAGTTTTAGAAAAATGGTTTCAAAATCTTGTACCTTGATGTCTGCACTCTTGAAATCCCAGTTATCAAGTTCTTGAAGCCTGCAGTTAATTTTGTAGAGGTATTTTTGTGATCTTGCACTTTGAAAGACAACTTTAGCAACTTTTGCAACTTTTCAACTTCGCTCCAAATCTTTCTCCAACCTGTAAAATATGAAATAACACACTCAAGGGTACAAAACTTGTTGGTTTTTTAGTGAATGTGGGTTTTCCTCAATCAAACCCCTTGTAGTTAATTAAACCAAATGATGAAATGAAGCATGAAAGTACAATAATGTAAATGATCTCACCTTGAATTTTGTCTTGTGAATCAAATCTGCATACTAACATGTAGTTTCCATGAAGAATGTAGATCTTGGATGAAAGATGCAGCTTGGAAATAGATCCTCAATAGAACATTAACTTCTTATCTCAACACACAGATGAATGCATTAAACCCTTGACATGATGATAAGACCTTGAATTGCTGCAATAATGACTTGAAATCTGCCTTGTAATGCCTTGTAAATGCCTTTGAAATTCTCTAATGCTTGATCACTTAAATTCTTGAATGACTCATAAACTTGCTAGGAGAAACAATGTGAATTAACCCCTTATTTATACTAAATTAGAAGATTAACACCGAAATTCAAAGAACTAAGGCCTACACTAGCTTTGGAATAAAGGTGATTAAATTCCCACTAGAATAAAATTTAAAAAATAGGGTCTCATTAAGGGAGGACCCATTCACCACCAAAGGCGAATGGGTCCTAGCTAAGTCTTCAGGACCAAGCTTCGACGAGCTAAAAGAATGTCCAAAACTAATTCCAGATCACCAGAAAAGGGGGGTCCTATTAAGAGAGGACACATTCACCATTAAGGGAAAATGGGTCCTGGCGTAGCTTACCAAGACCAAATTTTTCCCAATGAAATAATTTTATATTTAATTTATGATTGTCAGGAAGGATCCGCGGGAGGTGTCAAAATTAAGGCCTAAATAGGGGGTTAATAAATACAATTAACCACAATCAATTAAGATCACCTAAATAAGTGTGAAAGTGATTTAAAATACTTTACAACACCTAAACAAGACATACATTATGTACATTTTGATTGAAAAGGGCCTATTAGGCTTAATTAAGAAAATAAGTCCTAGAAAAGTGTGAAAGTGTGTCACAACACTTTACAACACCCTTGAAAAGTACCAATTGAAGCATGATTTAGTTAAATAAACATCCTAGAATAGTATGAATGTGTACACGACATTACAACCCCACTCCAAGACACCATTAATTCAACTTTAAGGTCAATTATTTAAGCAAGCAAGAAAAAGGAAACTTTTTCCATTAATACATTTTTCCCCCACTTTAGTGAGAGGATGACCTCACATCAAACTTACACTAAAGTAGTCATCCAAGACACTTAAGTATGTAAAAATTAGATAGATACATGATCATACCATATCAAAGGTCAAAAGAAAAATAAAAACAAAAAGAAGGATTGAGCATAACCGACTCAACACAATGTGAGGCGATGGTTGTTTTTCCATAGAAAATGTTGCTTCTTCTGGGGTAGTGGAACCTCAGTCTGTCGACTAGGTGAGTTGTACCAAAGAAGTGGTTTGGTGAGAAATGAATGTCGATGTGTCAAGGTTCCACCATATAATTAGAAATTCATGCCAGTGTATCAACTTCCCATCATACAAACCATACCAAATTTATCATCTTGATAACTTTAATATGGAACCACAAAGAAAATTATTTTGTAAATAATTTTGAATTTCATGTAAAGATTTTATAAACAAAGGGGATTTTTATTTGTTTGTGTAATGGTCTTCCTCTTAGGGAGAATTGTGCCTAATGTCTCCAAGAGAGGACAAATCAAGGTTCCAGATCACCCACGGGATGCCTCATTCACAACATTCCATGACAATGAATCATACACTCTTGGACGACATCAAACCCAATGACACCACCAAGAAGAGGACACATTACAAGAAGAAAGAAAAATCATGCCATGAAATTTTACAAAAGATGTCATTGTTGTATGCCCCCACTTTAAAGTGGTTGCTACACCATCACTGTGAGAAATTTCTTTAAAGTATCCAAAATAAATTATCCTAAGGTCACACGAGAGCTTTCCTCAGAAAACCCTATGCCAAGTCATATGTTTCCAAAGCAAGCTATATCATGAAATAGGAAGGAAGGGTTACCCCCACAAACACATAAGGGATCTATGGATTTGGGGTCAATATGTCTGTGCTACAATGTTGTCATAGAGCATGGAATTGTTAGCATTCCCCAAATACTCATAGAACTGGAAGAATGACACAACAAGAGCAAAAACAAAGAAAAACCTTTGAATCAACATGGAAGAAACATGAATGTCTCAATGCCTTGCATCATCCCCAAAAGGAAAACACAAGACAAATGAAAAGGATAAAGGGAAATATTTTGGGTCAACATCAAAGAGACATAAATGTCTTTACGCATTGTGTCATCCCCAAAAGGAAAATAGAAGACAAATGAAAAAAGATAAAGGAATATATTTTGGGTCAACATGGAAGAGACATGAATGTCTTAATATCTTGCGTCATCCCCAAAAGGAAAACAAAAAACAAATGAAAAAAGATAAAGGAAAAGCTTTTTGGCCAACATTGAAGAGACATGAATGTCTTAACGCCTTGTGTCATCCCCAAAAGGAAAACACAAGACAAATGAAAAAATGATAATTACAACATATAGAAGAATGAAGGTACATATAGAATAATGCACAAAAGAGAGAGATTAAAATAAAACAAAATGACACAAGGGATCACATTACACACATGCAATCACAAAGAAAAAATGAAAAAGAAAAATACTAGTAGGGCATGAGCGATTCAACCTAAATCAGGTCATTCACCTCCCAATCTCAGTTAGTACAAATAGAAGATGGAAAACTAGCCAAAGGGACAAAGACAAGTGATGAACTAGTACATGCACCAAGTTCAACACTCTCATTAGGAGATTTGTCATTTAGGCTCATAAAAGAAGAAAAGGGTATGTGCAGGATCATGATGGGCCAAAACGTAGCAATATGTAAGCCATATGATGGTCCATGTGGCTGACGACTTTTTTTTTAACCCAAAATTGATGAAACGAAAAGGGTTTCTAGAGGAGATTCTCAACTTTCCACCAATATAAATTATGCTTTAATTTGAATTTAATAAATAATTATTATTCATTTTTTATTAGAATTACGAATAAAGTCCTGATTGATAGGCTGATTGAAAAATATCTATAACTTTCAAATGATATCACATTTATTGAATCCGAAACATGTGTCACATTCTATGCTTTGCATGTAAGGAAACTCAGGTGCGGAAACAGCTTCCTACACTAATCTCTTAAGGAAAGTATGGTGCAAATTCGTTTTAAACCCTTACAATTTCAGATTCGTTAATCTATTATGCTTGAAGAATATGATTTGAAAACCTTTCGGTTAATATGTATTATAATTACTTTATTCATTTTTTATTAGACACTCACATATCTTCGAATAAAGGGCAACTTCGAAGATAACTAGGGTTTTACCATTCTGATAGGCTGATCGTGGAAGAGTGTAAGTACTCAACTATGCCACATGTCTTTCATTGAATCTTGATAGCTCTTACATAGGAATTCATAATTGAGATCCGACACATCAACATGCAAATAGACATGTGCAAGAAATACATTTTACAAAACAAATAATAAGAATAGGAATTATCCAAGGTTGAGACACCTTATTCCTAACATTGCACACTATAGGATTAAAAAAGAATATAATTAATCTCATGATTTTTTGACCAAGTTAAGGTGGTTAGATAGATGAGCTTTTATATTTTTTAAAAGTTTTAATAAAAAATTCATAATTAATTATTTACTTGGAAAAAAATTATTAAAAAATATGCATCACATTGGGACATGAGTCCTCTACTTATATCTAAAATCTTATAAACAAATATTATAATTTTATTGTGGTTAGGGTGGTCAGACAGACACCTACTTATTTTTACCCTAAAATTTAAATACTACTGCATTGAAATTTCAATTTTTCACCAAATAGATTTAAAAAAATTAAAATAAAGGTCTAGTAGTTTAGAAATTACATTCAATTTTCTACAGATTCTATTTTTACATTTTTTTGAAGTAATATAGATAACTTATTCAAATTTTTACGTCAAGTTGTCTAACTCTGATTTTTTGTCTTTTTATTGCCACTCAAGGGCTTGTTTTTTCCATGATGATCCTGCACATACCCAAAACAATGTATTCTACTCACCATGAACTTGTTCATCAATTTTTGCAATGTCAATGTCACCATCGAAGTTAATCACAGTAGGAGGTCGAATAATAATTTCCATGCAATGTTATTGTTTATATTGTGGAGAGGGTTGAGAGTCATCATGTATTGCTTCAGGTAGGTTTATATTTATATTTTCTATGTTATTATTATTTTCTTGAGTTTTCAATCTATGATAAATAGCACGATGTCTAGGTCTATGCTCTCTAGCACTTCAATTTCTTTTCAGTTTATTGTCAATTTGTTTTTGTGTAAGAGCAGGTTTGTCAATCATAGGTTCCTTCTCTTCCTTGGGAGGACTAGAGGGAACAACAATAGGTTTCTCAACCACTTTCTCTTTTACTTTATAAAAAATTTTGACTCTAGGAGGGACAATGGTATTGTTTGTGTTATCTCATGGTCTATTATATGAAATTGTAGGAGGTTGTTCTATAGGTTGTTCTTGTATATTTGGAAGGTTTTTTGGTTCAAATGATATTGTCTTGTCAAGGATGGTTGGTTCGGTCATAGTTTGAGTCATGTTGCAAAGGGATAGTTCTATTATTTTATTTTCCTTGAATTTTTGGTATGATTTGAAAAATAAATCTTCACGAGGCTTGATAGGATCCATAGGCTTAGTCCAAAAGTAATCTAATGAAAAATTCCCTTTTACGAAGGCAAGATGGAATCTGCTATGATGCACAGTGAAGATATCATTTCCAAATGGAAAATTTAGACATTTATGCACAACTGAAGGGACATAATTCATGGAGCACAGCCATGGATAACCTATCTTCACATGAAATTGGTCTGATTGTGGGATGATGGAGAATGAGACTGTTAATTTTTTTGGTCCCACTTTTAAAGGGAGATCTATCAAGCCTATCATAGGGAAAAAAAATTGTTGTGTGTCTTGATCCATGCTTTCAAGTTGTCATATGCATCTTGATATAGCTCATGCACATATAATAGCTCTTTTGTGATCACATTCTCTCCACATATGGGATTAATCAATATCCCATTAGTGGGCTTACTATTGATTCGACCGGCTATGTAAAGAGGACCATCAAGTGCACATTTAGGTATGTCATTTTGTGAGAAAGAAATTTCAAGAGGTTGTTTAGTCAAGCCCTTATGAGGTCTATCTTTGATAAATTATATCACTTTGTTTGTGGGATGTTGTTCAATGGTACTCGTATTGTCATCATTCGTGTCAAAATTCATCACATCAGTCTTCATTTCACTAGCTTTGAGAAATGTAATATGGTGCTTAGGTATGGGATTTGTAAAGATTTGCATGTTTTGGTTAGGAGGGGCTACAGACTTGTTGCATGATCATACATACCCCTGATTTGAAGTTCATTATTTTCAATAAGGTCTTGCAAAAGATGTTTAAGATGCTTACAATAGTCTGTACTATGTCCATTTATTTGATGGTAGTGACAATAAGCATTTTTTCAAAATCTTTTAGGCAAGGGTATAATAGGGTCATGTTCTCTAACAAGAGGTAAGGTAAGCATGTTTTTGTCAATAAGTTGCAACATGATATTGTGAAGGGTATCGGGTAAAGGAGTGAACTCTCTCTCTCTCTCTCTATCCCCAAAAGGAGTTGTTTTTTTATTATAGAAACTTGATTATTGTTTTGTTGGCTTGTTTGAGGAGGATTTATTTGTAAAAATCCCTTATTTTTTTTCTTGAATGGTTGATAGTTGTTTTGGGTTATGGATTCAGACTTTTTAGGATGACTAGGGGTATTTCTCACATCATGACTGCTAGTCAAGTTTTGGTGATCACAAAGGGCTATGCATAATTGTGTGAAGGATGAAAACCTCAAAATTTTAGGCTTTCTTTGTAGTTTATCTTGTAAGTTAGCAATGACAATTATTTGAAGATTGGCATCAGGAATCTTAATGTTCACTTACAAATAAAGGGCTTGATATCTTCCTATGAAATCAATCACTTTCTCATCCTCTTTTTGCTTGCATGCCATTAGATCCACAAGGGTCATATTGGGACCCATGTGAATACAGAAGTGGTTATAAAACAAATCAATGAGTTTATTGAATGAACCAATTGAATTGTTTGATAAAGATGCAAACCACTCTAAAAAATTATCTTTCAAGGATATAGGGAATAAATTAGCCAACAGTTTATCCTCAAAGATGAAATCCCTATACAAGGTTGTGAAGGTGGAAACATGGATTAAAGGATCTCCTTTCCCACCATATTTCTCAAAGCGAGGGAATTTTATTCCTTGTGGCATTTGTGCTCTTAATATGTCGAGGGAAAATGATGTAGACTTCATGTATTGCAAAGGTTGACCATTATTGTTCTGTTGCAATGTTGCCACTTGTTGTTGAAGGGATGCCATGCTTTGTAAAAGTGAGTTAATGAGAGGGTCATTTTGGTTTTAAGGTTGAGGGGAATAAGGTGGTGTAGTGTATGTATGCAGAGGGCTAGTGAATTGTAAATTGTTAAAGGTGGATTGTTGAGACTATTATTATGTTTGAAACATTTCCTATGGGGATACCTATGGAAGTGTATATAGTGGTAGCAGGTATGACTACTATTGTTGGTTAAATGGTAGTTGTGGGTTGAAAGGTTGTTGTGGGTTAGAATGTTGTTGTAGATTGGAATGTTGTGGGTTGGAATGTTGTTGAGAGTTGTGTACTAGTGTATGTAGGGATGGACATTGGTATGGTGGAGGAGGGGATTATAATTATGGACTTTGACTTTGAGTGGGCCCCAAAGCTTGAGTGGAAGTGGTAATGGTAAGGATGGTGTTGTTGGTAATGTTAAGGACATTGGTTGTGGAAGGTGAAGTCATGAGTATGGAAGTATGCAAAATATGGGCCATTAAGAGTTGATTATTAATACTATTAGAAAGAGAGTTAGGAAACCCAAGATCCACAATGAGTGAGATATCATAGGATGACATGAGCCTAAAACTATGTCTTATAATAGTATTGCGAATAGGATACCAAGTTCTAAAGCTCATGCAAGTTTTACAACCCTAATGTACAAACCCTATAATGGAAATACAATAACCTAGAATGAAATGCAATTTTTAGAATCTAAGCAATACAATTTACTGATTAGACAATGCAATAAGCTGAAAATAAATGTTTTTATGCAATTTTAAAATTTTAAAAATGCACTGAAATGAAGAAATTAAAGATAAATGCAATGAAATTGATGAAACAACAAATCTAGAAACTGAAACAAAAAGATAATTACACCAAACAAAAGCTAAAAACTGATATTTCAATGTCTTGAAATTGCAAATTTGTAGCTAATAGAGAGTCATTCACTATTAAGAGTGAATGGGTCCTAGTTAGGTCTTTCCAAGATCTTTTTGTGGATTTCAGAGTCAATTTTGATGTCTTTTTCAGATACTAGAAGGTACAGATCAAAATTGATCAAGGAATTATTCACCAATAAAGGTGAATGGGTCGTGGTTAGGTCTTTTTAAATTATTTTTGAATGATTTTCAAGTTCTAAGATTTATCTTTTAGTTCCAGGTTATAAACAGTGAAATGCAGCTTTAGATTTTCCAAAAAATCAATACAAAAAAGCAATAGAAAGATGGAATGCAAGAGCTAGTTTGAAATGAATTTTTCTTTTAATTTTCAAATGCAATTGAATGAGATCTAAATGAGATGCAATATGAATGATTTTTTTTTGTAATTTTCAGATTTAAGAAGTGAAAAACAATGCAAATCTAAACCCTATATGATATGCAAGATCGAAATGCAAAAGGAGAAAACCCTAATTGAATGCAAATCTAAATGCAATGAATGCAATATTTTAACTTAAAATGCAATAAGATACTCTTAAAATCATAAGAATGCAATAATGAATGAGTCGGGTTCACCAAAAATGAAATGGTGAAAAATAGGATCTAGTCCAAATGCAAGAGCAAGATGATGGATCACTTATTTTTCAAGGACCAAATCACTTCAAATTATGCAAAATATGATCCTAAGAAGAACCAAAAATGAAACCTATTGTTATAGCAACTACGAGGAATTTTTTTAGAGCCTAAAAAGTTTGTGTACCTAGCTGAAAAATGGTTGTTTGTGGGATATGGAGGACTCATTTGCTTTCAATGGTGAATGGGTACTTTGAGAGCTTCAAAAAATTGATTTTAGGATCATGTACCTTGATGTCTGCACTCTTGAAATCTCAGTTATCAAGTTTTGGGCTTTCTTGTAGTTAATATTGTAGAGCTTTTTCTATGATCTGGCACTTTGAATGACAACATTAGCAACTTTGACAACTTTGCAACTTTTCTCTAAATCTTGATCCAACCTATAAAATATCCAATAACGTACTCAAGGGAAAAACACTTGTTGATTTATTAGTGAATGGGGGTTTGCCTCATTCAAACCCCTTGTAGGTAATGAAACCAAATGATGAAATGAATGAAATGGAGCATGAAAGTGCAATAATGTAAATGATGTCACCTTGGATTTTGTCTTGTGAATCAAATTTGCATACTAACATGTAGTGGCCATGAAGAACGTAGGTCTTGGATGAAAGATAAAGCTTGTAAATAGATCCTCAATGCAACATTAACTTCTTATCTCAACACACACATGAATGCATTAAACCCTTGACATGATGATAATAACTTTAATTGCTGCAATAATGACTTGAAATCTGCCTTGTAATTTGATGGAATTTTTTAAGTGATGCAAGTTGAGGTTTTGGGGTTTCAAAGTTACCCATGGTGTTTTTAATTATCGAATTTTGAAAACCCTCTTGTTATGTTTCAACAGTGACTTACTACCGAGGATAACCGGTCACTTAAGTGAGGTTTTATCCCTCTCAGGTCATGTCTTTACTGGCCCGTTTCACCTGGCTTGCTGGTCTTTCTACCAAGATGGCTTATATTTTTATACTGCTAGGGGTTTCACTGGATGGTCCCACTTGAATGTTTCATCTAAAGTCTGGCGAACCGTCCAATTGTAGGTTTTGATCTGGGCCATTTCTCACCGACTCATAGGTTTTCCTGCTGGCATCACCAAAGTGGTGTGAAGTTTGCAAGATGTCGCCATCTGGCATGAACGGATGTGTGGGTTTTTACCAAGGTGTTGGTGGTGATGTATGGTCGTCTCTTCACTAGCGATGGTCTTTAATAACGGGGTTAATTATGACCTCTCGCACACCTCGCATGATCAAAGTAAATATTCCTAAGGGTACGACGAGGTCTGCGAGGGGGTGACATGTGGGTCTTCTCCCTACGCCAATGGGTCTATGTGGGCCCCACTGTATGATTCAGACTTCCTATTTTTGTGGGTTTTGATTGGATGTCTTTTCCCAGGTGCTGAAGTGGATTGTTAATACTCATTGACTTGATCTCAACCCTCCGACTCGCTAGATATGTTTTGAATCATTGGTTCAAATTCAAATGAGGGGTGTGTGATTCGTCTGTGTGGCATATACTGCCTTGTTGTTGCTACTTTCATTAATGACATGTATTTTCTTTTTTGATAGGATCTCCTCCTAATTTTTTCTTTGATGTGCGAATAGTGCCATGCTGCTGAAAAAACTCATAGCTGTCTTAGCCACTAATTGTTCAAGTGCTTGAATTGCTTTCAAGCAATTATATCCTACACACTAAGCATTTTCTTTTGTTTTTATCCAGGAAGGTTTGTCTTCAGTGTATTGTAAGGCTCTGTTCTTCTCGATGGAAAAATCGACTGAACATAGGAGTGTGAGGTTGGGAGCCCGAAGGTTGTCGATCGTGATGGAGCTAATTACTCCCATGGCACTCGGGGGTACTACTAGGAATACTGGAAAGAAGCTAATATGTTTCTCGTCCCCTGTAGTCATATCTGATTCTGATGGTAATGAATCTGACACTGATTCAGACTACCGATGTTACTTGGACAACTTAACAAAGCTCATGGGAGTAAATGAGGAGGTCCTAGCAGTTGAACCTATAATTGCATTGGCACCAGGTCTAGTTGTTAGGGGTTGTGCTGACAAGGCTGGTAAGGGGAAGGTGGTTCCATCGTTGTCTCAGGCGCGGACTCGAAGTAGTCACTTGTACCAGGGCGATGTGTTTTCTTGATGGTTACTGGTGGTGGGTGTGTTGGACGTTTCTTTTCTCCCTATTTCATCATGTGGACATGGACATGCGTGTGCTTTGCATGAAATTTTTTTCTCCGACTGGTTATTATGTAACCGTGTTTTGATTCCTTTGATCATACATGATGTTATCAGATGATGAGGAATGTGAATTTGAATTTCACTTTGGGATGAAATTCAATTTTGATACTGACAATGTAGCCTAATGCTTGTTGCTCTCCTATTATATAAGGGAGATTTCACGGCTCATTATAGGGTCAAAATTTTGGGTCCGAAACCTTGGAGTCTGTATAGTTACTCTTAATGTTGGAATTTTGTGAACATTGTTCAGGAAATCATCCCGGGTGGGGATTTGTATGAAGTTAGTATGCTATGCTTTTTAATTACTAATATCGAAAGAAATCTACAAAATTAAGATGGTTTTCTCTCTTGTGTGTGTGCCATGGATTATGAATGGATTTATCAAGGGTTTCTCTCTTCAGTTTCAATGATTAATTGAAAGTGTAATTTTTTTGCTTGCTTTAACTTAATGAGTTAATCAAATGCTTGAAACTCTAAATTACATGTTCATGGTTGTATATACTCAGAATTCGCTAAGAAGAACTATTTTAATATATTGAAATATCTCATGGTAGTAAGGCTACATGAAGATAGGTTCTCAATATTAGAATTATACTTTGTATGACTCCGTCGCCCAATCGATGAGGCACTGAATAATGTTTGCAACCTTCCTCTTTGGTGTAAGATTGTAGTTCTAAGCATGGTGATCCAAGTGCTGACATAACCACATATTAAACCTTGTCTTCCTATGGGAAGTAATTCTTGCTTCGAGTTGGTCAATTTTGTTGCTCTTTGGTACCTGTAATTGTTCTCTGGTCTGCCAATACCATGAATAATGACTATCCCCCTGAGTGTGTAGGAATTGTAATCTATATATAGAACGTGTTCTTAGTAGTTATAAGGAATTTTTATTTACACATTTAGGTTTACCCACCTTGGTCCTACAGAGCCAAAAGTGTAGGAGAGGTCAGTCCTTAACTAACTCTCGTTAGTTGGCCACTAGCCTTTTGCAGTCATCCACAATAGGGGTTGGCTAACTCTTAGAGAACTGCAATCTCTATGTGGGAAAAAACACCAACAAAATGGTGAGTCAGCTGGGGATAAACTCAATAGTTTTGGTTGCAGATGGTGTTAGTATAGAGTCATTAAAGTGTTGAATTATTTTTGTAACCAGAGGTCAAAAATTTGTGAATCATTTCTCCTACTGGGGAAAATTTTTGAATCACTGGTTGCAAATGGTTATAGAGTCATATTAAATGATATGCTATTCTGAATTTACACAGTGAATGTTTTCAACCCTAGCGGAGGGAGGAAGTTCAAAATAATCCCGATAATCTTATGGTCTATGGTGTCCTATAAGCAACGGATTCAAGAGTTCTAGAGTTATTCATTGAAGGATGATTTTATTGGGGAGAACTTCTGAGAAATTTAAAAAAGAGAGAGAGAGAAGGAAGATAGAGGAACCATAGGGGTTGGAGGTGCTTATCCAAACTTGTTTGTTCGAAGTGAAGATAAGTGTTAGACTTCCATAGTAATGGATTATGATTGTGAAAGATATTATGGGTGGTATGGTGTGACTCTGTAATGGGTAGTGAAACCCAGAATCTAGCAGAACTCAGAGAATAAAATGTCAAAGAGTTATTTTAAATACTGTCCTTTGTTGATGAGGTGGTGTCTCTATCTGAAGAACCAGTGAATAAATGAAGGAATAGTCCCAGATTTGTGCTATTTACAGTCTGGAAAAGAGATTGATACATGCTGCAAATAACTACCAGGTATTTCATCAAAACTAAAACAGTTCACTATTTCTAATGATAATGGGTGTTTTTGATTAAGGATAAAAATGGTTCCAAATTAGATGTCGAGCATAAAAAAGGGAACAATGATTGGTTTTACCATAATTCTAGTAGTGCAACATGTAAAAGGATTTATGAAACATGTTTGTATTGCATAAAATCTTGGAAAGCAAGGTATGCTATTGTTAGTCATTAATAAACTCTTGGTTGAGATAATAAATGATGTGCCTGATAATTATATGTTGTTGAGTAGTCTCCCATGTGTAAGGTCAGGCATAAATATGCAAAAAGAGCACATTTTATTAAGCCCTTTGGGGAGTTTTGTAACTCAAAGGTATATGCCTTATGTTTAGTGGTATCAGTGATTACCCTAATTCAATTCCTAAGAAAATTAGGAAGTATATGCCTCAATATACAGTGCAAGTTGCAGAATCGACTTCTAAGCATTTACAACATTTTGTAGATGTAATGGGTGATTATGAAATCAGTCATGAGGATGTTTTCATGAAACTATTTGTTCAATCCTTTAAAGGTGATGCTAGGGATTGGCTTTCCTATCTACCTGCCTTTTCTGTTAATTCATGGAATCAGTTGGTGATGGCTTTTATGGAACAATTTGGTGAAAGAATCAATCCCAACACATTGAGAAAAGGATTTATGGGAATTCACATACAAGAGGAGGAATTAATCCCATATTTTAATCTCAGGTTTTCAAGAGCTTTAAGGGAAATCCCTAAAGAAATAATACCAAATAAGGCTAAAAGATTCGTAGTGTATCTTGGTGCTTTCGACAAGAGGATGAGTTTTTTATTAATGGATAAAGAGCCTACTACTCTGCACCAAGCATACCAACTGGCTATGGAAATTGAAAATAATATGAAAATTCAATGATGAAGGGGTATCTGGATGCAAGTATTGATTACCCTAGTTTAACTAGTACTAATAGAATGTTAGAGCCGACTATTAAAAAAATTGATAATGATAAAATTCTTGCTAGAACTGTTATCACTCCACTAATGCAGTTTGATGATAATGAGACCCAAGTTGAAACCCAGTCCAATTTGAGTGATGATGATCAAGTTTCTTGTGTATCAGAACTGTATGATATGAAAAGGCAAGAGAAGAAATCACCACATGAGTTTTTCTTGAGATTTCTAGTTATCTTAATACAAATTCCTATAGATCAAAGACCTAATGATTATGAATGGATTGATTTATTTTGTGAACTATATGAACCAGGATTGAGTTCTTCATTAGAGGAATTGAAACTTGCTAATTTGGCTCAAGTGATTCAATGGATAGAGATTGAAGAATCGGCATGCATCTACACAAAATAAAGGTAGTGCTCATTCATTACAATTTTTTTTCATGAATATTGAAGAAATTGAGGGGAAAAATGATGTAGGATTGTATGAGACACCTATTGTGTTTCCTAATCCTAATTGTGATTCTCATGTCACTAAGATTCTATTGCAAGCTAGTGATTATGATTTTAAGGGTAATGATTGCAGTACTGAGAATGTAACTAAGTTTCTATTTTTACTGGAGTTGGGTGGGAATGAAGAGCCCCATGTTTGTTTCCAAGTGAAGGAACAATTGTCAGATGACATATATCTAGAGTGTGCCCCAGATATATTAGCAGTGGAACAAGGAAGCTGCATAAATGTTGAGAAATCTAAGGATAATGATGTGTGTCATCAAAAGAGCACAATTGGAGGTAGCCATTATATTGATGAACACATTGGTACTATGGTCTTTCTTGAATATCTATGTGAAGTGGAGATGGATGTGTTATCGCCTTCTGGCATTGATGTGGTCAGTAAAAGGTTTTCAGATTGTGCTAAAATATTCACTTATAAATCAACATATTCAGCAGGTAGTGCTGAGAACAAGGAAGCCAATACGTAATGTTCTATCTTTTCTGATCAAGGTGAAATTGATGCTTTTAAATATGTCTCTGAGAGTTTTCATATAGAAATGAATGAAGAGGTACAAGAAAGGATGTATATGGAGTGGTCGGAGATGAATGTGTTTGTGCATTCCCTCAAGAGTGATGTAGTCAATACTGCTAACTTTTGTAATGCCCTGGTGTACTCCCAATTGACATATTTCATAGGGTGGCAACCAAACTTGAATAGAAAATTCTAGGAGGGAAATTCCTAGAGCTATGTATCATCTTTTTTAGGTGATGGAAGTAAGGATACCATGCACACCATTCTATATGACATCTTTCAGTTCAATGTGCAAACTGATGATACCAAAATGGATGATGTTACGGACCAGGTAAGTTACGAAAGTTTACATTTCCTGGTACAGTTAAGCCAGCATCCTATGAAATATAACCAAGAGTAGGATAAGGTGAAGTATTATCATGGTCATATGTTGCTCTTAAAATGGTGGGGCAAAGCATTGATTAAATCAATATAGGGGCAGAGTACAAGTAGCCACCATAGTATTTTCAAAGGTATTGGTCATCTTATGAGTTTTGAAACATCAAATAGTGAATGCTACAAGCTATTTTTGCATCAGAAAATAAAGAATTTTGTTTTTGATAGGGGTAGACCTTGATTTCTCTTGTTTGGTGGCCTGCGGCTACCAAGTTTGTACACACAAGTCTAGTTGATAGAACAAGGTAATATATCTATTAAAGGGCTTCTGTAATTTAGTAATGAGGTATATGAAACCAAAGATTCTGGATTCTTTCTATGTCCAAAGGGGGCATACATCCCTAGTCGGAGCCATTGATGGGACTTTCAATGTTTTAAGTGATGCGAGCTGGGGTTTTGGGGTTTCAAAGTTACCCATGGTGTTTTTCATTATCAAATTTTGAAAACCCTCTTGTTATGTTTCAACAGTGACTTACTATCGAGGGTAACCAGTCACTTAAGTGAGGTTTTATCCCTCTCGGGTCATGTCTTTACCGACCCCTTTCACCTAGCTTGCCGATCTTTCTGCCAAGATGACTTATGTTTTTATACCACCGAGGGTTTCAATGGTAGGTCCCACCTGAATGTTTCATCTGAAGTCTGGCAAACTGTCCGATCGTATGTTTTGATCTGGGCTGTTTCTCGCCGACCTCGTAGGTTTGCCTACTGGTGTCACCAAATTGGTGCGAGGTTTGCAAGATGTCACCATCTGGCATGAATAGATGTGTGGATTTTTCCCAAGGTGTTGGCAGTGACGTATGGTTGTATCTTCACTGGCAATGGTCTTTAGTAATGGGGTTAATTATGACCTCTTGCACACCTCACATGATTGGAGTAAATATTTCTAAGGATACGACGAGGTCTACGAGTGGGTGACATGTGGGTTTTCTTCCTAGGCCAATGGGTCTATGTGGGCCCCACTGCATGGTTCAAACCTCTTATTTTTGTGGGTTTTGATTGGATGTCTTTTCCCAGGCACTGAAGTGGATTGTCAATGCTCATTGACTTGATCTCAACCCTCTGATTTGCCAGATGTGTTCCGAATCAGTGGTTCAAATTCAAAGGAGGCGTGTGTGATTCATCTGTGTGGCATATACTGCCTTGCTATTGCTAGTTTCATTAATGACATGAATTTTCTTTTTCCAAAGGATCTCCTCCTGATTTTTTCTCTGGCATGTGAATAGTGGCATCCTGCTGAAAACACTCATGGCTATCTTAGCCACTAATTGTTCAAGTGCTTGAATTGCTTTCAAGCAATTATATCCTACACACTAAGCCATTTTATAAATGCTAACTAAGTTACATGCAATTACCATTGCATTTTATTTTGTTTTTGTGCAGGAAGGTTTTTCTTCAGTGTATTGTAAGGCTTTGTTCTTCTCTATGGACAAATCGACTGAACGCAGAAGTGTGAGGCTAGGAGCCCGAAGGTTACCGGTCGTGATGGAGCCAATTTCTCCCATGGTGCCTGAGGGTACTAGTAGGAATACTAGAAATAAGGTAATATGTTGCTCGTCCCCTGTAGTCATATATGATTCTGATGGTAATAAATCTGACATCGATTCGGACTACCAGTGTTACTTGGCCACCTTAACAGAGCTCATGGGAGTAAATGAGGAGGTCCTGGTAGTTGAACCTGTAACTGCATTGGCATTGGGTCCAGTTGTTAGGGGTTGTGCTGACAAGGCTAGTAAGGGGAAGGTGATTTTGTTGTTGTCTCAGGCACGGACTCGAAGCGGTCGCTTGTACTGGGGCCGTGTGTTTTTCTTGATGGTTACCAGTGGTGGGTGTGTTGGACATTTCTTTTCCTGCTATTTCATCATGTGGATGTGGACATGTGCATTCTTTGCATGAAATTTTGTTCTTCGACTGGTTATTATGTAACCGTTTTTTGATTCCTTTGATCATACACAATGTTATCGAATGATGAGGAATTTGAATTTGAATTTCACTTTGGGATGAAATTCAATGTTGGTACTGACAATGTAGCCTAATGCTTGTTCCTCTCCTATTATATAAGGGAGATTTCATGGCTCATTGTAGGGTCAGAATTGTGGGTCTGAAACCTTGGAGTTTGTACAATTAGTTTTAATGTTGGAATTTTGTGAACATTGTTCAGGAAATCACCTCGGGTGGTGATTTGTATGAAGTTAATATGCTATGCTTTTTAATTACTAATATCAAAAGAAATCTACAAAATTAAGATGGTTTGCTCTCCTGTGTGTGTGCCATGGATTATGAATGGATTTATCAAGGGTCTCTCTCTTCAGTTTCAATGATTAATTGAAAGTGTAATTTGTTTTATTGCTTTAACTTAATGAATTAATCAAATTCTTGAAATGCTAAATTACATGTTCATGGTTGTGTATACTCAGGATTCGCTAAGAAGTACTATTTTAATATATTGAAATATCTCATGGTAGTAAGCTACATGAAGATAGGTTCACAATATCAGAGTTCCGTCGCCCAATGGATGAGGCACTAAATAATGTTTGCAACCTTCCTCTTTGGTGTAAGACTATGTAATGACCTAAAATATCATGCAAGATTGAAACACTTATTAGTTGTACCTGCAAGTTAATATAAATCAGCAATGAAATGCAAAGAAGTTAAAAACACAAAGTAATGCAAGAAATTGGAAAGATCTCACCTATCCTTTGACTCTATGACTGATTTTCATTGTACCTTCTCAAGCTTTGCTGCAATGATAGATTGCCCTCAGATTGTGTGTGAGAAAACTTTTCTAATGCGTAGCCTTAACAATGCCTTTGAAGGATTTTAGATTATTAAACTATGCAACTAGAAACTCAATACTAATATGCAAGCAATAATAAAATAAGCCTAAGCTATGATATTAAATGCCTATAGTAAAAGTATCTCAAGCAAATGAACATGGATCCGAAAATGAGATCAAGATTGTCATTTTATAGAAAATGCAATCTTGAATGGATGGACAGGATGAGAGATTGAGGAATACCCTAGAATCAAAGGTCGAGATTCAATAAGGCAACCTCAATTAGGGTTAGGGAAAAATACCCATAGGTGTAAATAAGATTTTATTAAATGAATTAAATCTAGATCGAATGTGACAGTGGAGATGAAATTAGTAAAAATCAGAAGACAGGAGGATGAGTTTTTAGAAAATCAATAATTTTGGAAATTACTTGATTTGTAGAAGAATATTTCCCTTTTGAATTAAATTAATTCAAAATACAGATTTTGTGAGGTAATCAGTAATTGATTTTTGAAATTAATTACTAAATGAAGAATCAGTTAAGTATGTGAGATATTTTTAAATGATTTGTTTTATTTAAAAATATAGAAGTGTCACATGCCATAATTAAATAATTAAATTAATTATTTAATTTAGAAGAAGCAGTTAATTAATTAAATAAATAAATGAATTTATTTAATTAAGAGAGGATTTAGGAATTAGTGACACATTAAATAAATATATTTTAAAGATATTCATTTAATAATCAAGAGGACATTAATGATAAGAATTAATTAAATAAATTGATGACTTTATTTAATTATTTAGAAGATTTTGACAATTAGTGACATATTAAATTAAATAAATAAGATTTATTTATTTAGTAATCATGAAGAATGAAAGATTATGAATTATTTAATTAATAGTTGAATGTGTGTTAGGGACATAATTCAAATGTCACAATTATGCTAGGATGGAAAGTGGTAAAATAGTATTTGCAGGCTTAGGTCATTTTTAGGTGTTTACATTTGCCCCTCTTTGTCATAATGCAGCTTGTTGCATTGTGGCAAAGAAAACAAGTCCATAATATGCCCCAGCGGAGGTACAAAATGCCTATACCCCCTCGGGAAAATTTTTGAATTTTGACTCAGGGTCAGAAAAATTTGGAAAATATCCCAATTAGCTTGAATAATAACTAGATAAATAAGGGTGCGAACGATTTCGAAAATGGAGGACACCAAGTCAGCCAAAATGCTAGTCAAAGATGGTCAAATGAGCCTCCAGTACAGCCGATTAGGTCAAAACCCTAATTTTTAGCCTATAAATAGGTTGAAAAGGTTAAACCAAATGTCATTTTCTCATTTGTTATATAGAAATTTTTAGAAATCGGAGCTCTGAGCGAGGATGGTGATCCCTACGACTACACACCGTGGATATTGCATGCGTTCTTTCTGACAACCCGAGGGCACAGGTGCACTGGTAAGTACCCTATCCAACTTGTCAAATTTTAAATTTCTTGCATTTATGAGGGTCAAAAGGGCAGGAATCAAATGTGGTGTGACGCAAATGCTATTGTGAAAGCCACAATCGCCTTTGTGTTCACCGCATTTCCTTGCATCGCGATGCAAGTGTGATGGGTAGACCAGGTCTATTTTGTGCGATTGCGCATTCGCGAGGGTGAACGACACATTTGCTAAATTGTGATGCAAATGATAAATTGGTGACGCATTTGCTAAATTTGTGATGCAATCGAGAACTTTGGGACACATTTGTTAATGTGCAATGCATTTGACAAGCCTAACGACGCATTCATTGTTAGATCGCGCATTTGATAGATTAAATGATGCATTCGATGTGTGCTTGCGCATTTTCCATTTAGAATGACACGTTTGATATATTGCAACACATTTGCGATCAACATGATGCAATTGAAGTTGACCAAAGTTGACTTTTGTTGACTTGTACCGAGCTTAAATTTTTTGTACCCTTGACTTACCAGTAGTACAAAACTTTCCATAATGCTTCTCAATATGTTCTAATCCTTGGCCCCTTTCCCTATGTAGAGTTGGCTTGTGCCTATTTCATGAGAGTTTCGGCCAGCTACTTATGCTTTCTGAGATCGTCTTAGTGATAGACAGAGGCAGCAGTTGATGGCCCTAGGCCTATACCATGTTACTTACATGCTCGTTATTCGGGAAAATAGAGGTTTGCTTACTGCTCTTTGCGAGAGATGGCATTCTGAGACCTACTCGTTCCACCTGCCTACTGGAGAGGTGACTGTGACTTTGGAGGATTTTTACCGCATTCTCCGCATTCCAATCAATAGGGAGAGGGTGGTCTATGATCCACACCGAGGACGACAGGTTTTTTCAAAGAGGTACGAGGGTACCGATGGTGGGTAGTTGGCTTTGGACGGTTATGAGATCGACTGGGATGTTGTGGCTGATTGATTTCCCAGGTTTGATGCCATACTTATGACCCTAATCACCAGATTGCTGATCCCGAATCGTCGTGGTCATGAATTTCCCATTGGATGGGGGGATGTCCTTGTTCATATGAGATCACAAAGGACTATTTTTTCTTAGGGGCCATGCTTGTTGGCCATGTTATACCATCAGTTGCACGAGGTAGTCTACCTCCAGGGACACAGTATCAGCTATGGGACCACCTTGCTTATGATTTGGGTATGGGAGTGCATTCCCATTTTTTGGCCACCCATACCAATGCAGCAGTTGGGTGATGGGATGCCCTATGTTTATCTATATGCAAGATTGGTTAGCCAGACTCATGTCGAAGATACCAAGTACTGGCATCATCGAATAGACACGATGATCAGTTTTGTTTGGAGGCCCTATAGAGATTGTGCCGAGTGGGTAGATGAGGATGGCCACTTGTCCTTTTGTAGACAGTTTCGATACCTAATTGGCTACATTGTTTAGACACAACAGATTATTGAGATGTACCTGCTCCAGCGAGTACTATGATAGTTTGGGGAGCAGCAGATTGTGCTAGTAGGCACAACACATTATGATTGATCTTCTAGAGAGACCATGTGGGTGCCACCCATATCAGTGACCATGGCAGAGCAGTAGGTTGACAGCTTAGTGGTTGTTCAGTGGGCATGGAGAGGGGGTCCAATAGATGCGGGTACATCAGCCGAGTTTGACACCTAGTGGCAGGTTCATAGGCCCATTCCTTTGACAAATCTAGATGGTCCACCGCCCATTGATTGGAGATTAGTTATCCCATGAGTACCGAGGAGAGGTCAGGGTGGTAGAGATGGAGGGAGAGATGGCAGAGGTGCTAGGGGTAGAGATGGAGGCAGGGATGGTGGCTGAGATGGGGGAGATGGAGGTGGAGGAGGTGGGGGAGGTGGAGGAGATGGAGGAGGTGGGGGAGATGGCAAGGGTGCTAGGAGGAGGAGAGATGACTGAGGGTGGAGGCAGCCCAGGAGAGTGAGACAAAGAGTGGGTGGTGTACCATTATCACCCATTTGAGAGGAGGGGTAGGAGAGAGAACTGGAGGCGAGCGTCGAGGAGGTGAGGAGGTGGCGACGGAGGAGAGAGTGGAGGTAGAGGTGGTGGTGGAGGAGAGAGTGGAGGTGGATCCACTTGTTGGGGGACATCCTCTTGACATAGATGTGGAGGAGGTCTGGGCCGAGGGGGAGAGAGATGAGGAGGATGAGGAGGAGGATGAGGCAGATCAGCGACTGTGGAAGCACATGATCTTTGGGGATGATGAGGGTGATAAATTACCCATTTTTCCCATGGATGCCATGGTTGACTAGAGGATCACTGATCTACAGAGCAGACTAGATGCGGCCTTGTCTTAGAACAAGGCCCTGGCAGCAGAGTTGGAGGTCACTGGAGTTGAGACAGATCAGGCCATCATTCGGTGACAGGAGTCAGAGGTGGGTTTCAAAGTTTGCAGAGTTATGCTCTGGGTCAACAAGGGATATGGCTCGAGAGTTGGCCAGGGTAGCAAAGAGCAGGGGCCGATACAGGGCACTATATGAGTAGGTTGTTCCACCTAACAGATGGGACCCAGGGTTGTCTCGATCCCACAGTAGGACAGGTAGCGGCAGTCGGACACACAGCAACAGGTCACATAGCTGTAGTCATACCAATGTTGGGGGGTTCACTACATCAGGGTAGTCTTCAGGCCCTAGATCTCATAGCTCTCATAGACATTCATTAGGGCACAACCACAAATTAGAGCATGGTCACTGGTCAGTGTCTTCAGGGCAGCAGACAAAGCAGAGTCAGCCTCCTGTTACTGATCCTAGAGGATCTTAGAGTGAGGCATTGGAGAGGATACCATTCAGTTCACTATTCATCTGATGGATCAGTCACAGTTACCTCACATTTCACCTCCATGAGATGGAGGAGGACCATCCTAGGACTTGTTTTAGACACATGTATATTTTGATATTCGAGCTTGCGAGCTCTATTTTTGGGATATCATTTGACTCTATCCTGTGACATAACATTTATTGAGATTATATATGCGATGCAGTTTTGATGTGGCCTATATGATGTAATGTGTTATGGTGTTCTCATATTTTATGCGATGTTTATGTGATGTTTTTATGATATGAGATGTATGGGTACTATGCTTATGCTTATGAATGTGATTATGGATGTGATAATGTATGTATGCATTGTGTAATGTTGGGATGATGTAATTCCTATATGCTGATGTAAATGTTTTATTTATGATGCTTATATGTTGATGCAAATGATGGTTTTATGAATGGATGCAAATGATAGTGTTTATGTAATGTGAATTATGGTATTTGATATATGCAGATGTGAATATGAAATGATCGTGTCATTATGTATGCAACTTTGTTTTTGTATGTCATAGGATATTGTTAGAGAACTCTAGAAGAGAAGATGAAGATGGATGTTAGTGCGAAGAAAGATATGCATGTTAGTGCGGAAAATAAAAAAACCTTCAAAAGCTTTTCTATAGTGCTATTCTAGTTGTTGCTCTTTAATCATCATTGGGTGAAAATGTCATGATGGTCGACAAACACTATGATATGACATAGATCAATAGTGTGCAAGGTCGAACCATCACGTAGATCAATGGTCATAGACAAGGATGATCATGACTCGTGCAAGGAACATAGTTGCCCCTAGTCACTTTATCATGACCAACCACCAGAAAAACCAAACCAATCCCGAGACGTCACTGCTTCTCTAAATCCTGATGATAGGACATCCTTGAGAAACTAGCCATATGATAGTAAAAATAGACAGTAAAATCATCATACTATGTCGTTGCTTCTCTAAATCCTGAAGTCGGGATATCATGGAGAAACAAATAGTAGAGTGATAAGCAGACAAGGATAATCATCATGATATGTCATGGTTCCTAGGACATAAGGAACTAATATCATGATAATCATCAAAAGACAAAAAAAAAAGAGTTTGCCAAGTGTTTTAATGTTAGGTGTTGTTTTAAGTGTCGGGCGATATCAAATTCAGGAAGGAAACATCTTGAATGATGTTGATATCTAGGAGATCGATTCTTGGAGTTAGGAGAATCCATCAAAATGCCAGATGATGACGATGCTTAGGAAGGACACATCTAAAAGCATAAAGAATTTGACGAGAGTTGCTCTTTAGAAGGACACATCTGAAGAAGAAATCAAAGTTTTGCCATGATAAATTGTTTTTGATATGATTTTGACTACATGTCATTGCTGACATGCTGAATTGACTGAAAGTATTCTAACGAAATAGATTTTTCGATAGACTAGGAATTCAAGATTAACATAAGATTTGATTGATTCGAAGATAGCTTGACGTGTGTGAAAATATTGTGGCATGAACCCTAATGGACTGACCTAGTGCGGCCTCGGGGGTCCATCGATTGATGGCCTTGTCTACGTCATGCACTCAGAGACCTCGTAGTTTGACACAACCAATAACATTGTCCAAAGGACAATAGTTTGAATCATGATTTATTTTGCGAAAAACCTAGAAGGACTAACCTAATGTCTCGGGGATTCAAAGATGAATCTTGCCTACATAGCAAATGCGCAGAGACAACGTAGTTCAGACCTGGACCAAAGATTGAATGACGTGATCGATTGAATTGATCAGATTGACTTTGATTTTGGATTTTTGACACTGATTTGGATGTTTTTGTATTTTCTCAGGACGTTTTCAAATTTTTAGGTCTTTTTTCAGGGCTTTTTCACATTTTAAAGATGCTTTTCAGGACTTTTTGAGAATGCAAGATCATGTGCGGTACCCACTATAGTTACATGATAAATTTCTTGCCCCTAGACAAGTCGGGGAATACTCAAGTTCAATGATATGGAGATAGGTAGACGCAAGGTAAAGGCAAGGATATGCAAGGAATGATGTCAACCAAATGTTAACCATGGTCGGAATTGACAGGACTTAGGACGGATGTCGTGAATGTGTCAGGCCTTTATGATTATGACAAATGGGTAAAGGTCGATTTGAGTAATAGTAGATGGCAAAGCAATGATAGACTACACATGGCGCCTGTTTGCCAGGTTTTCACCATGGTACTTATCTAAAGCACCTGTTTGCCAAGTTTTCACTATTGGATGAATTCATTTCTTTTTACTATTTTTGCCATTTTTTGATTTTTTTGTGTCACCAAGATGCCTGTTTGCCAGGTTTTCATCAAGGGATGATTTTTTTCTATTTTTCTATTTTTTTTGTATTTCATAGGTTTTTCAGCCAAGCTCTCTGACGCTATGTGTAGAAATTTCTCAGGTGTAAGCTATTGATGGGTTCTATCAGCTGTTCTCCATCAGGTGTGGCCAACTGATAAGCTCCAGAACTAAATGTGGCAGTAATGATATAAGGACCAAACCAATTAGCCTCAAACTTGCCAGGCTTTTCACGGTCTACTTGATTTCTAGGGTTTTGCATGAGAACCAAGTCACCGATTTCAAACTTTCTCACCATGACTCTTTTGTTATAACTTTGGTAGAGACGATTTTGATATGCCTGTAGATGATTTAAGGCATTTTGCTGTCTTTCTTGTAGCATTTCTAGCTCATGGAGGTGAGTATGTTTGTACTCTTCATCATCAATCATTCCTTTCAAAGAAACTCAGAGAGAAGGAATTTCGACCTCGATGGGTAATATGGCCTCAGATCCATAGACCAGGGAAAACAGAGTGGCTCCAGTGGGGGTACGGATGTTGGTACGATAGGCCCATAAAGCAAGATTGAGTTGTAGGTTCCAATCTCGGATAGCGTCATTGACGGTCTTCTTCAGAATGCAAAGAATTGTTTTGTTGGACGCCTTAGCTTGGCCGTTACCTTGTGGGTAATATGGGGTGGAGAAATGGTGTTGGATGTGGAATCGCTCAGAGAGTTCACGAATGTCCTGATTTTTGAATGGACTGTCGTTGTCTGTGATAATGGATTGTGGGACACCATACCAGCAAATGTTGTAATTTAGGATAAACTTGGATATTTGTTTACTGGTGATGTAAGTGAGAGGGATGGCCTCAATACACTTAGTAAAATACTTAGTGGCGATGATTATGAATTTATGGCCATTAGACGAGGAAGGATGGATCTTACCCACGAGGTCGAGTCCCCATTATGCAAAAGGCCATGGAGAAGTGATAGGTCTCAATTCTTGTGCAGGTGCATGAATCAGGTCACTATGCACTTGGCATTTCCAACATGTTCTGACAAACTGAAGAGCATCTTTTTCCAATGTCAGCCAGTAGTATCCCAATCTGGTGACTTTCCTAGCTAAGGTTGGTCCACTCAAATGAGATCCGCATATACCCTCATGTACTTCTCATAAAGTCATTTGGGATTCATCAATGTCGAGACAGTGAAGAAGGGTGTTGTCAAAGCCACAATGGTATAAGGTGTCACTAACAATGGTATGTCTAGCCACTTTTTGGATAAAGGATTCTCTTTGGTTATTAGACAAGTTGGGTGGGAGGGTTTGGGTTTTAAGATAGTCGTATATGTCTTGATACCAAGGTGAACCGGGACCAACAATCTCACACACCATTTTGTACTCTGGAATATCATATGCAGGCATCAGTAGCTATTCCACTAAGAATTCAAATTGTGACACATTCTTAGGGATGTCTAGGAGAGATCCAATGGTAGCCATTGCATCAGCTGCTTTATTTTATGTCCTCGAGATTTGTTCAAATGCAATCATTTTGAAATACATCAAGAAACTATCCACCATTCTTTTGTAGGGAAGCAACTTCTCATATTTTGTGTCATAGTCATCATTCACTTGATTGATGACCAATTGAGAATCTCTGAATATGAGCAATGTCTGAATTTTCCATTTGATTGCTATCTTAAGACCTGTGACCAATGCCTTGTATTCCGCAATATTATTTGTACAAGGGAAAGCAATCAAAAATGATTTAGGAATTGAATCCCCTTGTGGTGTGATAAATAATATGCCAGCTCCTAAGCCGTGACTAATGTGGGATCCATCAAAGTATAATTTCCATGGTAGAGCTGGTTCTGCGTGAAAAATAGACTCATCCGGAAAATCAGTTATGAGAGGATGAGTGGCCTGGATTGGTGCGTCAGCTGATTGATCTGCTATGACTTGACCTTTTATAGCCTTTCAATCCACATATTGTATGTCATATTCACTTAATATCATGACCCATTTTGCTAAGCGGCCTGTTAATGCTGCTCGACTCAGAAGATATTTTATTGGGTCAATCTTTTCCACTAAATGTGTTTGATGGCTCAACATATAGTGTCTAAGTTTTTGTGCCGTGAAGACAACTACAAGGCATGCTCTTTCAATGGTTGTGTAGTTGAGCTCATATCCAATTAGTGT
The DNA here is from genome assembly GCA_007115665.2 of Sequoiadendron giganteum. Taxonomy (NCBI): domain Eukaryota; kingdom Viridiplantae; phylum Streptophyta; class Pinopsida; order Cupressales; family Cupressaceae; genus Sequoiadendron; species Sequoiadendron giganteum. The sequence continues at coordinate 34,678,704 of CM021102.1, read as the reverse complement.
GTGACTGATATAATATATGGCTCTTTCTTTCTCTTCATGGTCATTTTGTGCCAATAATGCCCCCAATGCATTTGTCATTGCAGAGACATATAGGATTAATGGTTTTCCCTCAATAGGTGGAATTAACATGGGTGGTGTTAATAGATATTCTTTTATTTGGTCAAAGGCTATGTTGCACTTATATGTCCATACAAAAGGATTGCTTTTGCGTAGTAGATATTGGAATGATTGACACTTGTTTTCCAATTGTGCGATCAATCGGCGAATAGATTGCAATCTACCTTGAAGTGTGCACAACTCACTGATTCCCTTTGGTGGAGGCATGTCCAGAATTGCTTTTACCTTTGCTGGGTCAACCTCAATGCCTTGTCTTGAAACTATGTATCAGAGCAGCTTGCCTGAAGTGACTCCAAAAACACATTTCTTTGGGTTCAATCTAACCTTGTAATCCTCAACCCGTCTAAAGATTTTGTCTAGGACTTTGAGATGATCTTTCTTGTCAAAGATTTTGCTAATAGGTCATCCACATAATCTTCCATTAGAATGTGCATCATGTCATGGAAGATTGTTGTCATAGCCCTTTGATATGTACCGCCTGCATTCTTTAGGCCAAAAGGCATGACATTCCAACAGTATGTTCCCCAAGGACAAGTGAATGTTGTTTTATGTTGATCCTCTATTGCAATTTTGATTTGATTATAGCTTGAAAAACCATCCATGAGAGATAGCATCTCATATCCTGCCGTGAGGTCAACAATCATGTCTATATTTGGTAGGGGGAAGTCATCCTTTGGGCAAGCCTTATTCAAATCTCTAAAATCCGTGCAGATATGGATGAGTCCATTCGGCTTTGTAACATGAACAATATTGGATATTCAATCAGCATAGTCTATTGACCTTATGAATTCAGCATCCAGTAACTTTTTTAATTCCACCTTAACAAGTAGTGCGATCTGTGGGTGCATCTTGCAAAGCTTTTGTTTGACCTGCTTGATTCCTAGAATTAAAGGAAGATGATGCAGAACCAATTCAGGATCAAGCCCTAGCATGTCCACATATGACCATGTGAAGTTAGCTTTTCTCTCTATGAAGAATTGTGTAAACTTAGGTTTTTCCTCATCTGATAATGATGTGGCCAAGAGAATCATTTTGGGATTCTTTGGTGTAGCTATGTTAACTTCTATTGTATCCTCAATGAGCATGGCCAATTTTTCCTGTGTTATGGGGAGAAAGTCCAATCCTCCATCCTTAGGCACCTCAAAGAGGTTTTCACCTTTGGATGCATCCTTTGTTTTTACTATTTTACTGCCAGAAGGTGCCTTGCGGTTTTCACCTAAAGGCATTTCTTTTTCCTTTTTATTTTTTGTATTTTTGCGACTGGAGGATTGCACAGTCTCCTCGAAGTAAGCTGCACAATCGAGATCAATGGAGAACCCTATTTTGTGATCCCCCCATGGAATCCCATCTCTTAGTCCCATGAATTCTGTAATTTCCTTGTCATTCTAAAATATGTCCATTACTGGTGGATCTTGTTGGTCCCAGTCGATTAGTTGTGGGTACACAAGGTGAATTCAATAGTCAATGTTGGTGAAGGATGGGGAGGATGCGAAAAGTATGCAAATTGATGCCTCAAGTGTAAAGGAAAAGTTATCAATTTCCACTTCAGTGTCTGATGCAATGGATGGTCCATACTCTAAGTTAGATGAATCAAATTCAAAATCATAATATGGGATGAAATTATCAACATCATGACTAGTGGTAGGCATTTCAGAAGTATGGATAATGGGTTCAGGTAGGTTAGGCTCATGGGTGGGCTCAGCAATGGGGTGGGATGATTCAGGTATTGCTAATGACACTTTATGTTCTTCGAGGTTCCAAGGAATGCTTACCCATTTCTTGTCTTTAGAATGTTGGTCAATAGGGTCAATGTTATATTGCTGGCGGAATCGTTCTTCAAAGGAAGGTTGGCCAGGTTCTAAGAATAGTTCATCAATGTCATAGTCACTGATGGTTTTGTTAGATCCCCATTCCCATTCATTTGAGTCTGTTTCGGTTAGGGATTCTTCGCTTGTCCCAACACTTTCTATTGCCGTTATGTCCTTACTTGAAAATTCATAGATACATTGATCGTCAATTCTGAGTTGGTTGAACCCTAGCCCTATGTATCTTGGTCTTTCCATTATAATAATAGGTTCCCTTCTTCCATTGCTATTCTTTCCAAGGCCGCTTGTCCCATCAAAACATTGGGCTTTGCATATATCATATCCTTTGCCATAAAGATGCAACGGTAGTGGTGATAACTCTGTTGGGTCTTTGTAGATCCAGTTATCCATGTCAATGATGTCTTCATCACCCATATCGCCCCACCGTGTAAAAACACTTTTTGGTGGAACGTTGAAAGTTACTTTGGGCTTGAATGCAAAACAAGGTCTACCATAGACTTTTGGTGGCTTTGGTATTGTGGTTATACAGTAAGCCGTATTTAACTTGAACTCTCCACAACCAAGGTCCTGGATCTAAATATCTTTACTTTGGATGGAGGTCGATGGAGATGGTGTGGTAGAAGATGACGAAATGGATGATCTTATAAGTGTCATTGGGTCAATGTATTTGGATGCGGTGGAAGATGAGGCTTCCTGATTTATGGGTACCTGGTGCTCAGTAGTAGCTTGTAGGTTGGTGTAGTATTGGAATGGATCAGGATCTGCGAGGATAGTGATCTCAGTTCTATCAAAAGGGAATTTGAGGCATTGATGGTACGTGGATGGAATTGCCTTTAAAGCATGAATCCAAGGGTGACCAAGTAATATATTATAGTGGATATCACGATCTAGGACCTGGCATGTGGTATCTATGATGACCAGTCCCACTCGGAGTGGAATTGTAATAATGCCTTTAGAAGCACATTCTTCATCATCATATGCTTTGATGAGGATGCTTTTGCTAGCATCTACACATGCCTTAGAAAAAACCAATTGCTTTGACCAATTTCAGAGAGCAGATATTCAATCCTACTCCGCCATCTACTAGAACTCATCTAACCTTATGCTTGTGGACAAATACTTCAATGTCGAGGGCACCGTTATGCGATGGCTTGGGTGAGGAATAGTTGTTGTCTGAAAAGGTGATATGGTGAGGTGAATTCAGGTATCCGAACATGGTCTCAAAATGGTTAACATCAATGTTGGTTGGGATGGTTGACTCTTGCAGAACTTTATCGAGGGTGGCCTCATGTGTGGGTGAAATACGAAGTAGTTCAAGAATGGATATTTGGGAAGGTGTTCTATTTAACTGCTCAACAATGTTGAACTCTGCTTTTGGGGTGGATTGTCTAGTGGATGGACCAGGTATGGTGATCTTTGGTTGACGGGCAGATGGACCCGGGATAGTGACCTTGCCTTTACGTTTAGTCACATTGCATTCTGGGGCTCTTTTGATGTTGATGGTATTAACAGATTCATCTTCATTAGCAGCGCGAAGATTGTTAATAATAGTGCCATCAAGATAACTGTATGCAGGACGAGTAGTATTATAAGCTGAGCAAATGTGGTTGGCTTGGTTGTTTGTATGCTTGGTGCCAAACAAGGAAGCCTTACCATGATCTTGCAGTGGGTTCTTGTGTATGGTATGATCTGCATTGGATGTAAAAGATTGACCACCCAACTCAATGGTGTGGTTCTATATGAGGTCTTGCACCAAATTTCACAATTGGCGACAAGAGGATGTTTTGTGCCCTTTAGCACGGTGGTAATCACAAAATGAACTGTCATCCCACCATGATGACTTGAATTGACCAGGATCATACTTTCGGCTCCTCTAGCATTATGACGCCATTTTGGAGAAGTTTCTTTAAGACAATTTCGATAGGTTCACCCAAAGGGGTGTATGTACGTTTTTGGATCTGTTGTGGTTGACGCAATTGCCTTTGATTAGATTTTGTATGATTGTTTTGGAGAGCGTTGGTAGTTGGTGTTGGTGTAGTTACAAGTGCATTTTGATTGTGTACTCCTTTGATTGTGAGTACATGACCTGTTGCATTTACGATTTTTGCATCAACTACGCCATCATTTGTGATGTGTTTGTTCTTAACCCAGTATTTGTTTTTATCATTTGAGCTACTTGGGTTATTATTGGTGGTTGTGTTGATGGTTTTTCCACCATATTTCAATTCACCTTTGGCAATCAAGGCTATTTCCAGTTGAACCCCCTTTTCAACAAGGTCAACAAAAGTGGTGCAACAATGGACTTGTGATCCATACCTTAGTGGTCCAAGGAGAGTTTGTACAAACATGATTACTTTCTCCTTTTTAGGTATTTCTACTAGACATCTACTTGCTAAGGTTCTCCATCTTTAAAAGAATGGAATGAAAGTCTCTCCTGCATCCTCTTGGGTAAGTTTTCATAAGGAGGCAATGTCAATGTCTGTGTTGATATTGTAAGCATAGTTTTCGACAAACTTATTTTCCAATTCGTCCCAAGTTTTTATTCCCTTAGGCAAGAGTGAGAGCCATTCTAGTGCATGACCTCCGAGACTTCTAGAAAAGAGTCTCATGAGATAAGTTTGCTCGTAAGCAATTTCGATACAACTAGTACTAAATCCCCTTATGTGTTCAAGGGGGTTTGTTTTGCCTTTATACTTGGGAAAATGAGGGACCACATATCCATGAGGAAAAGGTGGCATATATAAAGTTGTGTCAAATGGATAAGGACACAAGTCATGTGACATGTATGACTTTTTATTGGATTGTTGCAAGGTCTCCACTTTTGTTTGAAGAGCAGTGAGTTGGTCAGTGAGTGCTTCCACCATGGGATGGCTGGTAGCATCTCCTATGTTGGTAATAGGGGCCGCTTGAGTCCCCAACTATTGAGATGAGATGTGCTGATTTTGAGTGGGTTGCTTGTGGGAAAAGTGAGTGTTGTGATTAGGCGGTTGTTGGAAATGAACGTTTTGATGAGGGATATGCTGTTGCATATGGATTTGAGAGGCGTAAGTGGGGATGTGATATCCTGTCATATTGGACTAGATTTGAGGACCTTGCTGGTTTTGACCTTGTTGATTGCCAAATGGAGTGAAGAATGGAGCGCTTTGTTGATTTTGAGCTTGTTGATGCCCAAATGGAGTATATGATTGCGTGCCTTGATTACCTTGCCCAAAAATATTATGACCTTGAGGAGTGTTGGTATTTTGGGTCATAGGAATACTGGTATTGACTTGTGATGAAGTAGATTGGGTGCCTTGGATGAAAAATCTTCGTTTATTTCTCCCAAATGGGTTAGATGAGTTGGTTGCAATGGCACTTGAAGAACCTAATAGTAGGTTTGCTGATGTACTCATGGAACTAGATGAAGTTCCAAAGAGGTTTGATGTGGTTGCCCCCATTGTTTGTGAAGGAATGGTGGATGTTTGTTGGGGGATGGATTGTGATGTGGTGTTGGTTTGGGAAGATGATCCCCCAATAGATGTTGTGTTGGTTGTGGTAGTGGTATGACCAAGGGAGGTAGAATTGAGTGTGTTGATGACATTTTGTGAAGAAGCTCCCATGGAGGAATTGTGTGATAGTGGAGTGGGAGAAGTTTCTCTAAGAGTGTTAAGGTCAAATCCCTTTGGTAACTTAGCCCCTTGGTCAAGGAGCATAGCTAGGAATCTAGAAGAGTCATTTAAGACTACTTCTTCTACAAAAGTAGCAACTTCTGGATGTTGAGTGGCAGCTAATATGTCTTCTTCAAAGACATCCCCATTTTGATCTTGTTGGATAAATGGTTCAAAAATATGTGAGGAAGATGATGGTATGTTCATCTCACTGAAAGGATTGATTGTGGAATTTTCCATGTCAAAACAAGGATTATTCATGGTATTGGGAAATGAGTCCATGCCAGTTGTGAACTCAAGAAAGTTGTTGTCTTGTCCAAAGGAATCCAGGAGTCTTTTCTTTTTCTGTAGTCTAGTTTCAACCATACAAAGTTTTTCTCAACTTGGGATAATGGAAAAAAATGATCTAAATATGAGACTATGTTCTTGGTGTTTTTTCGGATTTTCCAAAATGATGCTATGAAAAAGACTTGTGGATGCAAGTGGTGTGACACTAGATGGAGATGCTAAAATGATATGCAATAAGTGATCCTAAGATGTACTTACTAGTGAGAGATCTAAAGAGGACAAACCTGGACAAACAATGTTTCTGCAATGATTTAGTTTTGGAGGATCAATGGACCGTAGAAGGACTATAAATAGGACAAAGTGAAATCTCCACACTAGACTATTGAGTGGGAAATGCTTCACAAAAGGATTGAAAAAATGACAAAGGTAATTGGGTCCAATGATAACCTACTAATGAATGCAAAGTTTGGACAATGAATGGTAAGAGTCAACTCCTAAAATCTGCCAAAGTGAGTGTCTAATGAAGTGGTGAAGCTACCAATGCAATCTAGTGAAAGTGACCTATTATGAGCATAAATATGCAATTATTTTGATGGAAAGTTGAGCAAGTCAGAGTTTGGTTTGGATTGTATCAGTGAAGAAAGATCTGATTGACTTGAAGACAGGTTGTGAACTTTCTGATTTTGATAGAAAAGAAATGTTTGCAGTTTTAGCAAATGTGTTGCAACAAATCCAGTGCAATAGAGCAAATGTAGCTCATTGAATCAAATGCGGTTCAGGAAGTCTCAAATGTGACATAGTGTTGCGAATGCGGGTTTGTATCTAGCAAATGTGGCTCAGTTAACCGAATGCGGCTCGCTGGTTGCAAATGCGGCTCTGTAATTGTCGATAGCATCTTGATAGAGCGAATGCAGCTCCTGATGGCTTAGATGCAGCTCATCAGAGTGAATGTGGTTTTCCAGATGTCAAATGCAGTGCAGTAGAGCACTTGCATTGCAATATGTAGTTTTAGGGAAAAACTCAAACACAGTTATAGTTTTCGACCAATTTTTGTGATTCCAGTTTGTGATTTTGTAATTTGTTTGAAGATTTTTAAGAATTCTTGGAAAACACAAAAGTCAAAAATATGAAATGCTTAGTCAAACAGACTCACTCTTAAAATTCAAGTGGTTCATCCTCACAATCATAGCCCACATCTTAAAATCACGTTGACTCACACGCCTTGTCACCCCCTAGAGGGCGCCCATGTTTTTGTCTTTTCCAGGTGTGTACTCAAGGTGACGGAAGTGGATACCGAATCCCTTGAGCAAACAATCCGTGGTGATTATATGGTGAGTGTCTTGGGGGGAGATTCTTCCCTCCCCTTGTACCATGATTGAAAGGATGTTTGGTTACTGACACGGCTGGCTACTACACTAGGTTCTTAGTAAGTCTTTCTGTTCAGTGTGGCAATGGATATACTCCCTCGAGAGACCTCCCAACCTTTAGAACAAAGGTTTTGGGGATGGTTATCCTGTCAACTACTGTCAAGTTGGATTTTCATCAACAACTTGCTTTTGATTATAGTGGGTTGGAAACCTTGGCTTTAGGTGTTCCCACTTAGGTCATTCCCATAGGGTGAGTTCTTTTTCCCACTACGACAGGCCTTCTAAAGGATTTAAAAATAAAAATACATGAAGTAAAAATAGATAGGTCTGGCTTTTTGATCACCTAGTAAAGGGGAGAGCATATACCTATTATCCGAACAAGCACAGTAAACAATTGTTCAAATTTTAAACCCAAATGAAAGATTTTTTATTCTAAGTGAAGATATTGATTCATCAAAAACATGGGGTTTATTTTAATCCAATAAAACATTTAGTGTGGTGACTATCCTAGATTGATAAATTCCAAATTAAAAAATGCCTCTAGGGTTGATAAATTCAATCTTTAAGTGTGTCTATCCTAGGATTGGTTCATTTTACCCTTAAAGAAAAAAAAAAGATAGCAAAAAAGGCAATACTGGTCGTGGTTGCATCAAATCTAGTTTACAATAAATGAGAAAAAAATAAAAATAAAAAATTGTATTTTACCAGTCGTTTGCGGTGTGAAGTTTCGAATGTAGTTCGTCCAATGCGTCGCGACAGATGTGGCTCTCCGAGTAGAGAATGCAAAATAGAGGAACGATTGCGTTGCACATGAATGTGAATGCAACACAACAGAGCGTTTGTGTCGCACTATATGTCAAATGTGGCTTTTCATACCCTGAACCAGCAAAAAATGTATGACACCTACAAAAAAGGACATGTTGGAATGTCGAGTTCACCAATGTAATGACCTCAAATAGTATTCACAAGCCTAGGTCATTTTTAGGTGTCTACAGACTATAGTTCTAAGCATGGTGATCCAAGTGTTGAACATAACCACATATTAAACCTTGTCTTCCTACGGGAAGTAATTCTTGCTTCAATTTGGTCAATTCCATTGCTCTTTGGTGCCTGTAATTATTCTCCGGTCTACAAATACCATGAATAATGACTATCCCCTTGAGTGTGTAGGAATTTTAATCTATTTATAGAACGTGTTCTTACCAGTTATAAGGCATTTTTATTAACACATTTAGGTTTACCCACCTTGGTCCTACAAAGCCAAAAGTGCAGGAGAGGTCATTCTTTAAACAGAATCTTGTTAGTTGGCCACTAGCCTTTTGTAGTTATCCACAATAGGGGTTGGCTACCTCTTAGAGAACTGCAATCTCTATGTGGGAAAAAAAACCAACACACACATGCATGCACTAATTTCTTATCTCAGCACACACATGAATGCATTAAACCCTTGACATGATGATAAGAACTTCAATTGCTGCAATAATGACTTGAAATCTGCCTTGTAATGCCTTGTAAATTCCTTCGAAATGCTCTAATCCTTGATCACTTAAATGTTTGAATGACTTATAAACTTGCTAGGAGAAACAATGGGAATTAACCCTTTATTATACTAAATTAGGAGATTAACCCCAAAATTCAAAGATCTAAGGCTGGCACCAGATCTGGAAATAAAGGTAATTAAATTCTCGCTAGAATGAAATTAAAAAATTAGGGTCTCATTAAGGTAGGACCCATTTTCCACCAAAGGAGAATGGGTCCTGGCTAAGTTTCTAGGACCAAGCTTCGGGGAGCTAAAAGAATGTCCAAAACCAATTCCAGATCACCAGAAAAGGGGGGTCTTATTAAGAGAGGACCCATTCACCATTAAAAGGGAAAATAGGTCCTAGCTTAGCTTACCAAGACCAAATTTTTTCCAATGAAATAATTTGATATTTATTTTATGATTGTTGGGAAGGATCCTCAGGAGGTGTCAAAATTAAGGCCTAAATAGGGGGTTAATAACTCCAATTAACCACAATCAATTAAGATCACCTAGATAAGTGTGAAACTAATTTAAATTTTTTTACAACACCTAAACAAGGCATGCATTATGTACATTTTGATTGAAAAGGGGCCCATTAGGCTTAATTAAGAAAATAAGTCCTAGAAAAGTGTGAAAGTGTGTCACAACACTTTACAACACCCTTTCAAAGGACCAATTGAAGCATGATTCAGTTAAATAAAGGTCCTAGAATAGTGTGAATGTGTAAAATACATTAAAACACCACTCCAAGACACCATTAATTCAACTTTAAGGCCAATTATTCAAGCAAGCAAGAAAAAAACAACTTTTTTTGTTACTATAGCCACAAAGCTCTTTTTTTTTAATAATAACATGCTAAAATTCCCTATCTATTATAAAAACATATGATTCTTGAGTAGTTCAATTATATGAGTTAGTGTAGCTTTTATGGCTACTCTACATGTGGTATGTTTGGTTGCTATATTTCAAGCCAATCCTAAGAAATCTCATGAGAAATCCATGAAAAGGATTTTCAAACATTTTAAGGGTACTCTAGACAATGGTCTATGGTTTAAAAAGGATGAAAAATTATCTTTGAGTGCCTATACTAATGTTTTTTGGGTAGGTTATGGTGATGACTGAAGAAGTACAAGTGGAAGTGCTTTCTTTTTGGGAGACAAATTGGTCTTATAGTTTAGTAAAAAGCAGGATTCTTTGTCTTTATCCACAATAGAAGTAGAATATATTGCTACAACATCTTGTTGCACTTAGGTGCTTTGGTTGAAGTAGACCTTGAAGGATGTGAAGGTGGTTTATGATTACTCTATTCCTATACTATGTGATAATACAAGTTCTATCAATTTTTTTGAGAATCTAGTAATGTATTAAAAAAATAACACATTTCAATCCAGTATCACTTTCTGAGAGAGAAGGTTGCAAAACATGAAGTTAGAATAGAGTATGTGCCTACAAAAGAATAGATTGCAAACATATTTACAAAGGAACTTTCAGAGGATACTCTTTAGTTTCTACAATAGAAGCTAGGGGTTATTGCCTCTCATTCTCACTAGATCCATAGATGGTGCATCTTCCTAGGGGGCAAAATTCATGTCATATCATTTCTATTGGATTGATGAGTGTTACCCCTAAGGGGGAGTTGGTAATAAGGGGGATTCCTGAATTATTTGTGCACTTGTTGTGCTTGTATAGTTGTTTGAAGAAAAAGTACACTTGGTTAAAAGGAGATCATGTTTTGTTGTTTCAATAGAAGTTTTTTCTATTTGTCCTGAAAAATAGTAATTTTTTTATTGTTTTATATAGATGTATTTGTCCCTTTATTCTTGTTGTTAAAGAGGGAGAGTGAGAAATGTGGTTTTCCATCAATGAGAAGGGGGGGATTGTTGGTATTTTTTCTCATTGATGTCAACACTAGGGACCTTTTTTTCATTAATGTCAACACTAATGGTTGGTTGTCATTGATGAAAATACTTGAGGATTTTTTTGCTAGTTGGTGTCAACATAATTATTGGTTGTCAGTGTTTTATAACATTTAACTTGTGCTTTCATTGATATATATGATAAGTTTGTTGAAGTTCATGGTTGGATGCCATGACATATTTATGAAGAGCTGCTAAAGTTTATGATTGGATGTCATGCCTTATCTAAGAAGTGTTGATGTCATGTTCCACTATGCATTATTTATGTCAACAAAGTTGTTCTTATAATGCAATATTCAAATGAGGATTCTAGAAGCATGACCAATATGTTGGTATGTGGCAACTGATCATGATATTTATTCACAAGATTGTAATATGTTTTGCACTAGATAATAAAATCATTGGATGGCTATAGTTTTGTGGATGTAGCTTGGATTGGGTGAACCATGTTAAATTCTCTATGTTGTCTTATTCTTGATATAATTTTGTGTATGTTTTATTTCTTTATTTTATTGATCAAATCTATATTTAGCTATTAGATATATTCCTTCTAACCCTAACAAGTTGTTTTAGAGAAAGGTTGTGTTCGGTTATCCTCTACAGGAAGGTCTCATGGTTGAGTGGCAGCAATGGAAGATGAGGGTAAGTTGAAGGTTGAGAAGTTCAATGGGAAGAACTATCATTTATGGAAGATACAGATGGAGGACTACCTATATCAAAAATATTTATGGCCGCCATTGGAAGGGAAAACCAAGAAACCCTCAGCAATGTTTGATGAGGACTAGGATTTTTTGGACAAAAAGACACTTGGCAATATTTATTTATTCCTAGCACAACTAGTGGCATTTAATATTACAACAACAAAGACAATAGAGTTGACGAAAACATAGAAAAGTTATATGAAAATCCTTTCACTTCGAATATAGTATTTATTATGAAGTGTTTATTTAATATGAAAATGGTAGAAGGTGGGTCAAATTTTGATCATTTAAATGCATTTAATATAGTTACCAGTCAGTTAAATTCTATAAATGTAAAATTTGATGAAGAAGTTAGGGATCTTTTGATTCTATGTTCTTTGTATGAAAGCTGGAATAGCTTGGTGTCTAGAGAAGGGGGATTCACTACTCATGAGTTCTCTTGACTCAGAGATCCTCATGGGGTGAACTTCCCTAAACTACCTCAAAGGACAGTGGAGAGAGTTCTAGAACCAGAAAGAGCAAGTCATAGAGATTCTCCGGACAAACCGACAAGATCTCAGCCAAAGGATGACAATGTAGAATACAAAAAACAACGTAGCGTGCTAGCATCCCTGAGGCATGCTTACATCTCGTACGGACCAGAAAGTAGGTTTATCTTAGAGAAAAGCTAAGTGACTACTAGAAATCTGATTATTGAGAACTTCTAGAATGTGATAAAGTTGAAATGGACTGAAATAGAAGTGATAAAGATAAGGAGAAGAAGGGAAAGGAAATTCTTACAACCGTACGAATGATGAAGCTTCTAGCTCATGAATGTCTTCAATACCTGCACACAAGAGAGAGAAAGAGATAATGTTGGGGCTGCATAGGGGTTTGCCTCAGTCAAACCCCCGTTTTGGTGTTCCCACCTCCATGGACAACCAAGATAGATAGAGAGAAACGTAGGAAAGAAGTAAACACAAAAGCACTAAAAAATAGTGCTATTCTACTCAACCAAATAATAGAGGAGAGGAGTGAAAGCTTACCACCTCCATCCAAAGCGCTCAAGGATTGTGGAGGAGAAGATGAGAGGAACTCAAGCCTCTGTTGCCATGGTGTTTTGTTCCACAATTGCTTTACTGAAGTGATGGAGTGTTGATGTTGCTGCTGTGAAGTGTAAAGTGTTGCTTGAGAGATGGTGAGGAAGCTACTAGGTGCTTGTGAAGAGATTTTGGAGATCAAGCGAAGGGATTGAAGAGAGGATGTCAAGAGGTCTAGCCATGAAATGGAATGAGAATGAGTGAATATGAAGGAAAGACTGAAGAAAATGACCATATTCGGGTCGGTCACCTGAAGAGGGTGTTACAAGTCGACTCCCAATGGGAATTGTAACACCTCTGTAGGCTCCACACATGAGAATTCGCCAGGGATGTTAGAGAGCCATGAAAATGTCTACAAGCCACGCCGATGTCCTAGACAAAAATTCCTCTATCAATGCTCAAAATAGGTGCCAAGTGCAACGAAGGCAACAGGCTTAGGTGGAATTAAGCCTCCGCTTTTGGTTTTCTAAAGTGTAAGGAGGTAAAAGGGAATTTGCGTTAGGGGTGCAAATTCATGTTGATACATTTTGCCCCCATTTTAGTGAGAACTAATACTAATGAGTGCTTCAGTAAAGTAGATCAAAGAAGACATAGGGTTAGAGATGTATACCTATATCGACAAGGAAGCAAAACGTGATCCGGTGAGCACGAAAGTGAAGGATGAGAAAATGACTTCATAACTCCACAAAACTATGAAGCTGAAGACAAAAAGTGCCTTATAGATTCACAAACCTACAAGGAAGGTATCCTCCAAGAACTCTCACATGAAGAAAACCAAGAAAGTGCCTTACATACCCGCAAACCTGAAAGAAAGGTATCCTCCAAGAACTCTCACATGAAGGAAACCAAGAAAGCACCTTGCAGACTTGCAAACCTACAAGGAAGGTATCCTCCAAGAATTCTCACATGAAGGAAACTAAGAAAGAACCTCATAGACCTATAGACCTGCAAGGAAGGTATCCTCCAAGAACTCTCACATGAAGGAGACTGAGAAAATGGGACTTTGAAGAGTTAGAGATGGTGACATGTTTACCTGTAGATAAAACACATCAGGAAGTGGCCATGCAGGCAAATGAATAGACAGTTACGTAGACCATCGCTAAGTTGTAAGGCTTTCAAAGGGATCCCTTGGGAACCCTTCAAAAGGAAGGAGGGTCCACTCAAGGGATGCGTTGTTTGAAAGTGAAGTCTATTTGAGCTACCCCCAAGCTAGACACAAGGATAGGAATTAGGTCTAGTCGGGATGCCCCCAAGCTAGACGCCACATAATTCATTTGAGATAAAAAATTTCAAAGAGGTCCCTTGGGAACCCTTCAAAAGGAAGAGGGTCCACTCAAGGGACACTTCATTCAAAAGACATAGAGAGGAGAGAGAGAGGGTCCTTAAGAAGGACACACATCTCTAGAACCATTTGTCATTGCCCCCAACGTACATGGGAGAAGAACCATGCCAGATACTTAGAATAGGATAGAGGTAAACCTCAATATTACGTCTCATTTTGAAGAAGAGGCAGGTGCATTAGAAGACACTTGAATCATGGAGTTGTATTTTATCCTTCAAGGCCTTACATTCATTAGTGGAATGGCTAGACACTCGATAGTATGCACAAAAAGAATGTTTATGAGATTTATTGTGCGTAGAAGGACAAAGAGTAATTAAGCGGGCTTTTAGAAGCCACAAAAAAATCTTCTCTTTCTCAGACAAAGGATGAGGAGCAAGAAGTAACCCTTTCTCTTGTAGAGAGAGATTCAAATTCTCAAAAGAAGAAGAATACATGAAGATCAAAGACAAGGGAGGATGGACCAATCCATGAGAACGAGGTTGAGTGGACATCGTGTCGACATTCAATCGTGGTTTTTGCTCAAATTGTTTATTCGAGAAACCAAGCCCCAAATTACACTTACGAGGCACAAATTCTATAGGGACTTGAATGCCTTGTTCATTATTCCCAAAAACTTTACGCTCATAGCCATACTTAGAGATGAGCCTAAATTTGGGGCCATAACGTGTTTGTAAGTCGTGAGAAGGAGGATCTTCATAGAGAGCACTATTCCAGCAAGGGGGAACATACTCTTCTATGGGATCATCACCATCCTTCTTGATAGGACTGTCACCATTATCCTCTTTAGAAAATGCATAATCGTCCTCCTCAGAATAGGGATCAGTGCTAAGGACATTAGAATTTACATTCACATTATCCCACGGTGCAAAAGACTTATCATATTTGATAGCGAGTATGAACGATGTTATCGAAGGGTCTAAGAGGATTGGGTGACTCTATATTCCTGAATGAAGGAATCTGTGAATTTTAAAGGACCCCAATCATCACTAAGACACACATTCCTCTGAGAAGAAGTAAGAGGAATAGACTTAGAATTTATCACTTCAGAAGGATCTTCCTCAGGGACATGTATCTCAAGAGTATCCTTTGTAGTAGGTATTGCTTGAGTAAACATTGACACATTGGAAGACACTGAAGGAATAAGAGTAGGCACAACCAAAGATTGACCAACATCTGCCATCTTGCATAAGTGCTTAGCATTAAAGTCAGCCTTAACTGTAGCTACTTTATTGTTGCAAATGAACTTGATAGACTTGTGCAAGGTAGACGGGACTGCACCCATAGCATGAATCCACAATCTACCAAGAAGAAGGTTATAAGGTAACTTATTTGACATAATATATACAAGGCTAGGTACAATAATGGGTCCAAGCTGCAAAGGTAATACTATTGTACCTAGGGCTTGTCGATCGACATTATCAAACCCATGAATGTCAACAAAAGAAGCAATAATAGAAGATAGGTCAATATTAATCTTAGGCAATAGATCAATACTACATACATTGAGCATCAAACCAGCATCAACAAGAGTACGTCTAATACCAATTTTATTAATATTGACTATAATCATTAGAGGGTCCTCTTGCTTTTGTACTTCCATAGGTGGGAGCTCCTATGGACAGAACACAATATTCAACAATCTGCATGAATATGAGCTATCAACACATCAGCATCTACTGACCTAGTGGAAGAAGGAAAGAGTATATTTTGCAAGGATTCTTGAAGCATACCTTGATAAAATGGAGAAGATTGAAGAAACTCCCACAATGAGATCTTAGCC
This sequence comes from Sequoiadendron giganteum, assembly GCA_007115665.2. NCBI lineage: Eukaryota > Viridiplantae > Streptophyta > Pinopsida > Cupressales > Cupressaceae > Sequoiadendron > Sequoiadendron giganteum. Next base: position 34,663,119 of record CM021102.1, on the reverse strand, counting down.
GGAGTAACACATAGTTGCTCGACAAGATCGTAACCACTAGGTGCTTTAGTTGCAAGTTCAGGTGCTTGAGGAAGTCTTAGTTGTTTATTCATTCTAGTATCATAGGTATGGGCTACCGCTCTATAAGAGGGAGCCTTAGAAAATTCAAGGGAATCATTATCAAATGGAACACCATCGATAGAACAAACCCTTTCAGGAGAAGGACAAGTTGGAGTCACATAAATGACTGGTCTCTTAGGCCTTTGAGGGGAAACCGAGACATAGATTACATTTATATAATCATCACAACTAGTAGAATAATTATTCGAAGACATATTCTCAACATTGATCCAAATAGGATCAAATGTGGAAGGATATTCATCATGTGCTAATGCATCATCTCTAGAGGAGAGTACATTAGAATAGATAAGAAATTTATCATTCATAAATGCAACATCCCTAGAAGAGAGTGCATTGGGATGAAGAGAAGGTACAATAACCTTGAGAGAGGTATCAATGATTTCATCTTCTTGCAACAAGATATCCTCCAAAGCAGGAGGGATCTCGTGAGAAGGATCAAAGACACCGAGTGACATGGGTAAATCCAAGTCACCATCGCATGTGCGAAATGGAATATCATTAGTATTTTGAACAAAATTAGATACTAATATAATAAGAGAAGATAATAAATTCATTATGATTTTTCAGTATTTTTTATTTTCTAGTAATTTGCATTTTCGGAGGTCTTCGGAGCAGAATTTGGGTTCAAAACTTGTGCGGGTCCTTAAAATTCAACTATCTAAGGCACTAGTATTTTAGGGATTGAACTAGTTCTCTAGAAGGCCTTTCCAATGGTGTAAATGGTTTTGAATTCCGAGCACCGAGTCAAAAGTTATGACCCCACCAAGTAGGGGTAAATAAATCCCTAGTTTTCAAAGAACATTGTTCTTCATGTCAGGTTCACCAAAATGTAGAGAAGGGGGATTCACTACTCATGAGTTCTCTTCAATCAGAGATCCTCATGGGGTGAACTTCCTTAAACAACCTCAAAGGACAACGATGAGAGTTCTAGAACTAGAAAGACCAGGTCACAGAGATTCTCTAGAAAAATCGACAAGCTCTCGGCCAAACGATGACAACACAAAATACAGATGACAACGTAGCACGCTGGCATCCCCGAGGCGCACTAGCATCTCGTACGGACCAGAAACTAGGTTTATCTCAAAGAACAACTAAGTGACTACTAGAAATACGATTACTAAGAACTTCTAGAATATGATAAAGCTGAAATGGACTGAAATAGAAGTGATAAAGATAAGGAGAAGAAGGGAAAGGAAATGCTTACAACCATGTGAATGATGAAGGTTCCATCTCGTGAATGCCTTTAATACTTGCACATAAGAGAGAGAGAGAGAGAGAGAGAGAGAGAGAGAGAGAGAGAGAGAGAATGTTGGGGCTCCATAGGGGTTTTCCTTAGTCAAACCCCCATTTTGGTGTTCCCACCTCCATGGATAGCCAAGATAGATAGAGAGAAATGTAGGAAATAAGTAAACACAAAAGCACTACAAAACAGTGTTATGCTACTCAAAAAAATAATAGAGGAGAGGAGTGAAAGCTTACCACCTTCATCCAAAGCACTCAAGGCTTATGGAGGAGAAGATGAGAGGAACTCAAGCCTCTATTGTCATGGTGTTTTGTTCCACACTTGCTCTACTGAAGTGATGGAGTGTTGATGTTGTTGCTGTGAAGTGTAAAGTGTCACTTGAGAGATGGTGAGGAAGCTGCTGGGAGCTTGTGAAAAGATTGTGGAGATCAAGTGAAGGGATTGAAGAGAGGATGTGAAGAGGTCCAGCCGTGAAATAGAATGAGAATGAGTGAATATGAAAGAAAGAGTGAAGAAAATGACCATATTTGGGGCGGTCGACCGAATAGGGTGTTACAAGTCGACTTCCAATGGGAATTGTAATGCCTTTGCAAGCTCCAGACACGGGAATCTATTAGGGATGTTAGCGCATTGTGCAGATGTCTAAGCACCACATTAGCATCCTAGATAGAAATGCCTCTACCGACGCTCAAAACAGGTGCCAAGTGGAACGAAGGTAGTGGGCTTAGGTGGAATTAAGCCTCCACTTTTCATTTTCTAAAGTGTTAAGGGGAAAAAGGGAATTTGTGTTAGGGGTGAAAATTCATGTTGATACACTTGGTAATGGTTGTTAGCAATTCTATTTATGGTTAAAATACATTGAAATTTGATGATGTTGTTGGTGTTATTTTGACCGAGGAACTTTGTAGGAAAGGCTCAAGTGGAACATCCAAATTAGGAAGTGTTTTGAATGAAGAAAGCAATGGAAAAACAAAGGAGAGAGGAAACAATTTTGGAAGTTGTGTGAAGTCACGAGGAAAATCAAAGAACAAAAGGTCCCAATCTAGAGACAAGAGGGATTGCTGGTATTGTGGTAAGCCGGGTCATTGAAAGAAAGATTGATGGTCTTGGAAAAATAAAGGAGACAAAAACTAAAGAAATAAAGAGGAAAATGTGGTAAGTAATAAATCTAATGACGATTCTTTGATTCTTTCCCTTGACAATGTCAATGATTCTTGGGTGTTAGATTCAGGGGCTTCATTTCATGCTACGCCCTAGGCATAGAAATTATTTTCTTGATTATGTCCAAGAGCATTTTGGGCTGGTTTATTTGGGAGATAATGAACCATGTCAAATTGTTGGAAAGGGAAGAATCAAGATTAAGTTACAGAATGAGAATCATTGGCTACTACATGAGGTAAGGAACATTCCAAAGTTAAGAAGAAATTTAACTTCAGCAGGGTAACTAGATGATGAAGGTTGTGTTGTTACATTTAGTGATAAAAATTGGAAGGTTATAAAAGGTGTCTTAGTGGTAGCAAAAGGTGTGAAAGTAGGCACCTTATATTTTTGTACATGTCATATTGTTCCTTCTACTTTAGCTATTGTAGATAAAAATCAATGTTCAAGAACAGTTGCTATAGTTCATCAGGTAGAAAATCAGATAGTTGTTGTGTATTTTGAATCAACACTATAGCATAATAGACTTGGTCATATGAGTGCAGGTATGTGCAGGATCATAATGGGCCAAAAAGTGGCAATATCTAAGTGATATGATGGCCCATGTGGCTGACAACTTTACCCAAAATTGACGAAACAAAAAGGGTTTTTAAAGGAAATTCTTAGCTTTCCACCAATATAAATTATGCTTTACTTTGAATTTAATAAATAATTACTATTCATTTTCTATTTGAATTATGACTAAAGTCCTGATTGATAGGCTAATTGAAAAACATCTATAGTTTTCAAACGGTATCATATTTTTTGATTCTAAAACATGCGTCACATTTTATGCTTCGTATACTATAGGATTAAAAAATATATATAGTGAATTTCATGAAGTTTTGACCAAGTTAAGGTGGTTAGACATAAGAGCTTTTATATTTTTTAAAATTTGTAATAAAAATTCATAATTAATTATTTACTTCAAAAAAAATTACAAAACAATATGCATCACATCGGGACATGAGTCCCCTACTTATATCTTAAATATTATAAAAAAATATAATCATTTTATTGTGGTTAGGGTGATAAGACAGACACCTACTTCCTATTTTTCCCCTGAAATTTAAGTACTAATACATTGAAATTTTAAATTTTCACCAAATAGATTTTAAAAAAAAAAAACTTAGTAGTTTAGAAACTACGTTCAATTTGCAACAGATTCTATTCTTACATATTTCTGAAATAATATAGATAACTTATTTAAATTTTACATCAAGTTGCCTAACTCTGATTTTCTAAATTTTATTGCCACTTAAGGGCCTATTTTTTCCATGATGATCTTGCACATACGCAGGTATGAAAGTACTTCATTCAAAGTATGTTTTACCAAGTCAAAAATGTGTTAATATGGATTTTTGTGAAAGTTGTGTGTATGACAAACAAAAGAGAGCTATTTTTATGAAGGATGGGAAACAAAAGAAAGATGAGAAATTGGAGGTTGTGCATACGTATGTATGAGGACCAGCTCAGGTATCTTCTCTCAGAGGCTCTCGGTATTATGTTACACTGATTGATGATGCAACTAGGAAGGTGTGGATTTATTTCTTTAGGCAAAAATCCAATGTATTTGAAAATTTTAAAAAATGGAGAAGCTTGGTTGAGAATGAGATGGGTAAAAAGTTAAAATGTCTCAGATCTGATAATGGTGGTGAGTATTGCAGCAAATATTTTGAAGATTATTGTTTCTCTAATAGTATTTGTAGGAAAAAAATGGTTCCAAGGACTACACAACAAAATGGAGTGGTTGAGTGCATGAATAGAACAATAATGGAGTGTGCACAAACCATGAGATTGCATGTCGGGCTACCTTTAAAAATGTGGGTAGAGGTTGTAAACACTATTGTTTATTTAATTAATAGAGGTCCCTCTAATCATTTGGTTTGTGGTATTCCAGAGCAAGCATGGACAGGTAAGAAGGTGAGTTATTCTTTTCTCAAAACCTTCCGTTGTGAAGCATTTACACATGTAGGTTCTCAAAATAGAACCAAGCTTGATGCAAAATCAAAGAAATATATATTTTTTAGATATGGTATTGATAAATTTGGTTATAGGCTTTGAAATTTTGGAAATCAGAAAATTGTGAGAAGTAGGGATGTCATACTCAATGAGAAAGTGTTTTACAAAGATCAGTTGCAACAACATGAGAAGAAAGAAAATGATTGTGTAGTGTTCATCATAATCTTGGTATCCACCTGCATAGCTTCATCATAACCCTGGTATCCACCTACATAGCTTCATGGGTAAACCCAAAAAAGTGGTTTACAATTTGAGTGAGGAAGGAAAAAATTGCAAAAAATGACTCCATGAAAAAAAAAATGGTTTTTGGGGTTTGAATGAACCCTTAGGTTTGAGTGAACCAAAAAAGGGTTCGAATCAACCCTGGTTCGATTGAACCAGATAAATACAAGGTCCCGCCATTCCCACCAAATACAACAAAGAAAACATGTTTTGAAAGGGGGGTTTGAATGAACCAAGGTTCAAATAAACCAAGGTTCAAGTGAATCCCTGGGGATTCGCTCGAACCCCTAGAGGTTCGTTCGAACCCCCCTTTTCCCTCCTTCTCCCTCTCAAGCACCAAAAAAGTCCAGAATTTTGCGCTTCAAAGCTCGGATTGACGATGAAAATGGAGGAGACTTCACAAACCCAACTGGATGATGGTATTCCTCAAAACGAGCTATCCAACAAATATAATTTTAATATGTTTTTGTTTCATTATGTATTATTTTTATATTTTTATTAAAAATATGTTTTTCATAGAATATCAAGCTCTCTATTCTGCACATGTGTAAAAATAGCAGATTATTAGAAACAAAATTTAAAAATATGAGTGCACTAGGTATTGAAGTCATTGATCCAACAAAAAATTAAATTCAATACATACAAAAAAAGTTATGCTATATACAATCCGCCTATGTCTGAATTATAATTGGTTTGACTTCAAAACTTGATTAAGAAAAAAATATTCAATAAAAAACTATGAGACGAATTGGAAGCACTAAATATGAGAGTTACAAATCTAAATTTGAAAGAATTAGAATTTTATCCTTCATGAAAAAAAAGTTATGTTGTATATGATGAGCGTCACTCCTTAAAAATGTTGTTTGTTGAAAAGAAAAACTTTTCGAAGGAGATGGAAAAAGAAGTGCAATCTGATTCCAAATTTTTTGAAAAACATATATTTAGAATCTAGAGATTTTTTTTCACAAATCACTAGTTTGCATCATCTTCAAATTCCCCACAGTTTAGCCACTATAGGTGCTCGAAAGTGATGATTTAGTTAGAAAAAAATATTTTAGTGTTCAATTTGGCCAAAAATTATAAACCACTATTGTGGGATCACCCTCATCGTATGGTGCATTGAACCAGAATGTTATGATGAAGTTATGCAGGTGGATACCAAGGTTCAATGGGAGCATGAAATGGAAGAAGAAATGGACTCCTTGTTAAAAAATCAAACTTGGGAATTATGCAAGTTGCCTATAGGTAAAAAGACCTTACCAAAAAAATGGGTTTATAGGCTGAAAGAGGAGGATGGAGGTAAGAAAATATTTAAAGTTAGATTACTTGTAAAGGGATTTGCATAGAAAAAGGGTATTGATTTTGAAGAAATATTTTCTCGAGTTTTTAAAATGACTTCTATTTGTACTATTTTAAGAATTGTGTCTACTGAAGATTTGTATTTAGAACAAATTGATGTTAAAACAACCTTTCTCCATTGTGATTTGGAAGAGGAAATATATATGGAACAACCACAAGGATTTTTGGTCAAAGGTAAGGAGAAACTAGTGTGCATATTGAAGAAAAGTTTATATGGCTTGAAGTAAGCTCCTTGGCAATGGTATCTTAAATTTGATAGTTTTATAGCTAAACAAGGCTACAAAAGGTGTAATTTAGACCATTGTGCTTAATTTAAGAGGTTAGATGAAGATAGCTACATTATTGTATGTTTATATGTTGATGATATGCTTGTAAAGGGGTCTAACATGGATCACATAAAGGAGTTCAAAAAATAGTTAAAAAAATCATTTGCTATGAAGGATTTGGGGGAAACAAAACAAATCCTTGGTATGAAGATTACAAGAGATAGGAATTTTTTTAATTTTTTTATCTTAGGTTGATTATGTTGAAAGGGTGTTGTAGAGACTTCATATGAAGAATGAAAAAAATTTCTGCACACCTTTGCCTAGTCATGTCAAATTGACTAAGGATATGTGTTCAAAGACACAAGAGGAGGAAGAAAAAATGTGGACAATGTACCATATGCTTCAGCTATAGGAATTTTAATGTATGCCATGGTATGCACGAGACCAGATATTGCACATGTCATAGGAGTTGTTAGTAGGTATATGAGTCATCCTAGAGTTGAGCATTGAAATGTGGTAAAACTGATTTTTAGGTACTTGAGAGGTACATCCAATAAATGTTTATGTTTTGGGGGCCCTAATACTGATTTAAAAAGGTTATGTTGACTTAGATTTGGTAGGAGATATAGATACCAGGTGGATTACCAAAAATTATTTATTTACAGTTGGAGGGACATCAGTGAGTTGGATTTCTCGATTGCAAAAGGTGGTTGCTTTATCCACCACAGAGACAAAGTCTGTGGTTGCAACAGAGGTAGAAAAGGAGATGATATGGCTGCAACTTTTCATGGAAGAGTTGGGAAAACAATAGGCTGAAAATCACTTGTTTATAGACAACCAAAGTGCTATACATCTTGCAAAGAATTCTACCTTGAATTCTAAAACCAAACACATACAATTGGGATATCATTTCATTTGGTCAGTGTTGGAGGATGGACAAGTAAATCTGGAAAAGATACATATAGATGCCAATCAAGCAGATATATTTACAAAGGAAGTGACAAGGGAGAAGCTAAACTCCTCTTTAGCTTCAGTTGGTCTTCATGGTTAAGATTATAATAAAGTAGCAAGGTCCAATGTGATTTTTTCCAATGGGAGCTGTAAGTGTAGTGGTGTCATCTAGGATTAGTCTCCAATAGGGAGATTGTTGGTATGTGACAATTGATCATGCTATACTGTACACTCTTCATGTATCCTTGCTGGGGTCTGGGTTTGAGCCAGGTCCCAGGCAGGGGTTCAGAGACGATAGCCCCCCCCAAAAAAATTTCTCCTATTTTTGCTTTGTCATAAAAAAAGGTAAAAAACTTACTTTGTAGAACCCTAATTTCTAGAAGCTTCTAATAATCTTGTTATAACCAGTTGGGATGAGAGTTGTAGCATGGAATTTATTCATGAGATTGTAATATGTTTTGCACTAGATAATAAAATCATTGGATGGCTACATTTTTGTGGATGTAGCTCAGATTGGATGAGCCACATTAAATTCTCTGTGTTGTCTTGTTTTTGATATAATTTTCTATGTGTTTTATTTCTCTATTTTATTGATCAAATCTACATTTAACTATTAGATATCTACCTTCTAACCCTAACACAATAGTGGAGAGATGTTGCTGAAGGTCTACAATATGTCCTATTCTCTCTCCTAATATTCCTGATAATATAAGTGTTGTTGAAAGGAAGTTATGGTCTCTGCAAAATTATTAAATGATTCTAATTCAAGAATCTACCTTGAAGTTTGTCTAGGAGAATACTACACATTTCTCTGCTATTGTAGTTCTAGTGTTGTGGTTCTATATTCAATGTTAGTTCTATACATGGACATTGCATTCCTATCTTTTCATGTCACTAGTGTTGCCGAAATGGTTTATGTGAATTATAGAAGGTTGGCAGTGTTGTTAGTTGTATAGATTTATCCAGGAAATACTTTGCATTTCTTTGTATTGATATCTATGCTCCTACTTCTTGGTAAATATTTTCTCAACATTTGTACAATGTCTCAATTCCAATATCGTGTGTTGAACTGGTCCACAAGCTAATATGCTAATGTTATATCTCTTGATTATGCATTATGTGTTTTTGGATTGTTGTTTCATTTTCTTGTTTGATTTGTAGTGGTTGTTGATGGCATGATAGTATGAAAGAGGTGTATGATAGTGATGTTGGATGTTTAAAGAATATCCCCATGTGATCTATGCAATGTTGATTTTCTGCTTTGGTTTTGTATTGTCTTGAGTTTCCTTTCTAGGTTATTTTTAGATATCTGGTCAATAGGGCTTGTTCCTTTTCTTGCACCGTATGTTTGGAGGTCTATGTCAGTAATGGAAGATGTGCTATGATAGATTTGGGTCCTAACCTATCTTGTTGGGGACCGCATCAAGTTAATTCAATTAGAAGTTTTTTTATGAGCTAGCTAATTATGTGCTTCACATTTCATCCACATGTTTCCTTAATGCTAACTTTGAAAATTATGCACTAGTGTGTAAATTGTTTGGATAACACTAGAAGAAGTTCTAAGATTTTTTGGCTCCTCTCTATATTTTGGATAGGACCACATTTTGTTTTTTTTGTTGACTTGTTGAGTTCATTTTTTATCTTATTTTTGGATGACTTGATTGAATTTTTTAAGTGTTGTGGTGTATATAAATGGAAAATCATTTCAAATGCAACCAAGTAGAGAAGTGTACAAGTGCAAAAAGGTGTCTGTGTGAATTATATTGAATATCCAATAGAGATAGCGCTAAATATTGTGAAAGTAAAGATCAATTGTGCTTGAACCCCTTAGTCAGTAGAGTATTGTGCTGGAAATCATTGTAATTCTTTCTATATCATATTTTATCCTTCTCTAAGATAGTGAATCTCATCAAGTCCTCTATGTCTTGCTCTTGGAGTTGGTTGGTGCTTCAATGCTGCAAGTCCTTTGTATCTTGCTCTAAGATAGTGAGCCTTCTTGTAAGTCTTTTTGGTGGTGAGCCTTATATTGTGAGTTAATGGTGTGTGCAAGATCATGATGGGCCAAAAAGTGGTGATATGTAAGTGATATGATGGCCTATGTGGCTGACAACTTTTTTTACCCAAAATTGATGAAACAAAAAGGGTTTTTAAAGGAGATTCTTAGCTTTCCACCAATATAACTTATGCTTTACTTTGAATTTAATAATTATTATTCATTTTCTATTTGAATTATGACTAAAGTCTTGATTGATAGGCTGATTGAATAACATCTATAGCTTTCAAAGGGTATCAAATTTTTTGAATCTGAAACATGTGTCACATTCTATGCTTCACATACTATAGGATTAAAAAATAATAATAATTTCATGAAGTTTTGACCAAGTTAAGGTGGTTAGATGTATGAGTTTTTATATTTTTTAAAAGTTGTAATAAAAAAATCATAATTAATTATTTACATAGAAATTTTTTACAAAAAACTATGCATCACATTGGGACATGAGTCTTCTACTTATATCTAAAATCTTATAAAAAAATATTATCATTTTATTGTGGTTAGGGTGGTCAGACAAACACGTACTTTTTTTTCCCCTAAAATTGAAGTACTACTACATTGAAATTTCAAATTTTCACCAAATAGATTTTTTAAAAATAAAAATAAACCTAGTAGTTTAGAAACTACATTCAATTTTCAACATATTCTATTCTTACATATTTTTGAAATAATATAGTTAAATTATTCAAATTTTTACGTCAAATTGCCTAACTCTAATTTTTCTAAATTTTATTGCCATTGAAGGGCCTGTTTTTCCATGATGATCCCGCACATGCCCTTAACTCTCTCCATGGTTTTTCCATGTAAATTTGGTGTCTCCTTGTGCATGTGTGTGTTCTCTATTTCATTCTCTTTGTTGTTGATCTAGTTATTGCTATATCTTTCATTGGTAAAGTTTGTTGAAGTTGATAAAGATTCAAATTGCTATATTCTTCTCTATTACTATTCTGCTTAAAGGAGTTTGAGTTGTGCTAAAAGTTTCAAGTTTCGAAAGGGTTTGGGTTTTGATAAGATTGATTCAACCCCCCCCCTCTCAGTCCCCAAAAGTGTTCAACAAGAACTTATACGCTCCTTCACTAAATTATGAAAAAATAGGTATTCCCATCACCTTCCTAAAGTGGACCAATCTATGATTTTTGTTTCCTATAGATCTCCCAAAGTTCCCATCTTTAGAGTTCCTTAACACAAATAGCTTCTTCTTGCAATAGCTCCTTAGTCATGAATTCATCTTTAAATTGAAAGGAAACTCTCTCCAACTTCTCTTAAAGGGGCACTTTAGTTTTAAACATATTTCCAAACAAGGATTTTTTCTAATTCTTAAGATTATAGTTAACAAACTAAAGTCAAGATATACCAAACATAGGCTTCCCTTCCATCTACCATCCCTTTATAAGCTTTATTAAATTAGGGTCGTAAAGCTACAATGGTCGGAATTTAAAGAAAGGAGTTTTCAGAATTGAGAGTAGTAAGGAATGGATTATGATAAGCCAATAATTAGACTCTTTCCCTCTTAATTTTTTTTAAAATGAAAACTAATTATTACCAACCCAAAATTCAAGGACAAGAAATTTGTTTGTCATCATAATTATCCAATAAAATATTTAACACTAATTATAAATATTTAACAAATTAATAACATAACAAACACTAAATTGTTAAAGTTATAAATTTATTTGTTTTAAATTGTATTTTAAAACAAATAACATAAGAAAATCTTATATTCATAACATGAAAAATGAATATTTTATTTTTAATATAAATATAATTCAAGTTTTAAACTCATAATACATTTAAAGTCCCTTAAAATTGCCCACGTAAAGTAAAAATCTGAACTTGAAACAAGCTGATAAAAGAGACCATAAATGTTTTTCATCTTTAAGAAAAATAAATAAAATAGAAAATAGGTTTCTGTACAGGTGGTCAATTTACAAATCAGGCATGGGCTATTTCATGCTTGAGACATCCTCGGAGACATACGTGCCAAGGAGAGACTCAGTATTTTATTTACAAAGAATGGTTGAAATCTACGAATAAAAAATTCATTTACTATTCTACCATCAGCCTTTTCGCACTGATTTTCTTTATCCTCCTCCTCGTCCTGCAATTTTGTTGCTTCTTTTCCTGGGCATTTGACACAGAGCTCGTAGAAGAATAGATTATGTCCTTGCTAATGATTTCACTTGCATATGAACAAGACGAATGGTCTACTTTCACAGTAGCCGGAGATGAAGCAGCTTGTGGTTGGTGGGCATAATCATTTTGCATGTGATGACGATGAGAGGAGTGAATATGAATGAGATGGTAAGGACTAAATCTACTGTGTTTGAATTTGGGCATGATAAGATGCAAAATGTGCTTGTCAAAGCTCCCTCTGGTGGCGTCCACGTTCACGTCCTCAGGAATTTTGAAAGACCTTCTTCTCTTCCATGTTGGGGCGTCACTAGCCATGAGGCGCCACCTCCTCTTAAGCATTCCCACCTCTTTGCAATAACTTTCTCCACGTAATATCACACTCCGCTTCTTATCCATTTCCACCTCTATTTCAACTGCTCTCAAACCTGTACAACATAAACAATATGCCTCTCTTTAATAGTATGCTTCTCGAAAGAGAGAAAGATTGAAGTAGCAATGTGTAATGTATAATTGAAGTACCTTGAAGGATGAGATTGAGAAAGTAGGAGTAGCGAGTCTCTCTCAATCTAATGTCGCCACAAAATGCTTCAAGTCGAGGCCGACCATGCGTAGAATTTCAGCTCCATTGCAGTTTCAGTCCCAAATAAACACAATAAGAATGAGTTAAGAAATACTTGTAGAAATGATAATGGCTGTTAAATTAGTGAAAGAGTTTTGTTAGAGAGAGAAGTAGATGGAGCGCATAAATATAACATTCGGCAGTGAGAAGAATGATTCTGAACGTGAGTTGATGTTTTCACTTTCGGTTGGTCAGACGCACTTTCTTGTTAGCCAAGTAAAAGAGAAGCGCCCAAGAATGGAATATGGAAATACGGTGATGAGAGGGAGTAAAGGAAAAGCTACCTAACGTATAACCTGAGTTGAGGTCTAAAAATTATGTTCCATCCAAACTATTTTGAGCAAGCTTTTGCCTTTCTTCAGTGGACTTCTTTTAGTCGTTTACTGGATTTTAAAATTTTATTGTCTATATAAAGTGACTTTTTTTTATATATACGCGACATCTATTTAATGTCATAATTGTTTTTTCTGGTAAAAGAAAATTCATTCATATACTTAAATGGAAAATAAGTAACTCATTCTCTTTTCGGTGAGTTTTTTAAATAAATAAAGTGAGCATTGATTAGGCGTTGGGATTAGATTATTGTTCAAGTGTGAATAAATGTAGAACTAAATTAAAAGTAATATTTAGTTAGATTTTTATAAAGAAGAAATGTTGTAGTAGATGTCAAGCGAAATGATTTATTAATATAATTAATTTTTTTAAGGTGATTAAAACAAAAAGTTTAGTTTCTTTAAAAAAATAATTATGTATTATTTTGGTTCAAATCTACGTTTATTGAACTAATCTTCACACATCTAGAAGCGATCATTTGTGTGAAAGTGATCATGTAACTCATGAGATCAATTTGATACTTCACAAATTGTTGCATCTCACTTAGCTCAATCTTTGATATTTAAATACTTGTGATGATAGGTAGTGTTTATAGACACCTTTAAGAATTTGTCTAGCTGCAAGGGTCAAGTTCTCTTTAGTCAAACCCCTAGATGGGCCAACTTTACAACTTTAAACAAATATTTGAAGATAGAAAGTGTCTTGTGGTCCTAGAATGATGTCACAATCAAACAATGCAGAAGATTTTATTTTTCAATCTTAGATCTAGATGTTGTTTTCACATTCTAGCATTATTTCAAATGAGTGTGAGTGTACTTAAATACAACAACTAAGCCCACAAATCAAGATAATGTGCTACGTCATCTCTTGATAACTTGTGAGGGATGCATGGGCTTATTTTGTTGATTTTAAATTTAAAAGTTTAGGGAACAAATCAATCATTGAGAAATAGGTTTGGGTTAGCTCTTCACTCACAAATTTGATCTAGGGCAAGAAGAGTAAATTAGGGGATTAGGGATGAAACACAATAGATAGAGACTAGTATGTGAGCCAAACTATACCCAAATAATTCAATTATAATATTGTTTTTATTTAGGACACCCTAACCAAAGATGACCCAAAACACATTTGAAAGGGGGATGGGTATTATATTTTTCTACCACTTTTCTATGTATGTGAACCACTAGGTAGATGTGCCTCAAAGTAAAAAAAAAGAAAAAACACATGTTAAAGTATATATTTCAAATAGTAAAAGAATGTGATGTCCATGTCAATTAATATCATTCTTCAATATTATTTTTATGATAACTTCCTTGGAACCTATAAAATAGAGAAAAAATCATGCAATGAGTACCATTTTTCATAATATTTGAGATAAAATATTAGTTTCAGCTTGCCAAAGAAGGGGCTATATTCAAGAAAGTAAACTAGAGAGAGAGAGACGATTGAGGATAGTAGATTATACCTATTACATAAAATGATATAGAGTTCTAACTATATGTAAAAATGTAGGAATTTGACAAATATTATAGGTTTATAAAACTTCTTTAAAACATGTGGGAATGCAAAGAAACTTGTTCAATATTGAAAATAAGGCTAGACTATAAAATGGAAATTCCTTTAAATAATGATAATGTAAGATATTTCATTCTTGATTCATCATATTCTATTACTCATCAATAATAGAGTTCAATATCCATTAAAACTAGTATCGATTCATAGGTTGTTGTTTGGTGGTTACCACTTAATTGATAATCAAATCCATAGTGAGTGTAGTGGTAAACCCTAAAATAGTTGGTTTATGGTTCATAAATAACTAGACACAAAAGAAAACTTTAAAGGACTTTATAAGAAGATAATACAATATTAAGTCTACAACTAGCAAATAGAGGTATTCAATTGATAGATTCAACAAGAATAAATTAAAATTATGAAAGTTAAATATGAAGAATCATTTGGTGAAAACATATAAATGGGATAAAATATCATCTTTAGCTAAACCCTTAAGTATTTCTAATGAAGAATTTGTAAAAGTAAATAAAAAAGTAAAATGTGTAATCTAGTTGTGTTAATTAGATTCTTTGCTGATGAATGTATCTAAAGAGACAACAAAAAAAATCATTATGGAAGAAGTTAGGTACATGATATTTATCTAAGATTCTTATTAACAAAATTAGTTTAAGAAATAAACTATATTATTTTAAAAATAAATTATAGAGACTTAGTAGCTATACATTTTAGTAAAATTAATATGATTTTAATTCAACTTGTGCTAATAAGATTTGATGTGGGTGAAGAGGAAAATATCATTTTATTACTTTGTACCTTAAAGAATTCATGGGAAATACTAATTATTTACATTAGTCCTAATGTGTCATTGAACCTACAAAATGCTTTTGGAATTTTATTAAGTGAGGAAATTAGGAAAAGGTCAATGGATAGTAATTCTTTCGATGTTTTGTTGGTTTGAGGTAGGTTCAAGGAGAAGAAAGGTAAGAAAAATATTAGAGATAATAAGTAT
The DNA here is from genome assembly GCA_007115665.2 of Sequoiadendron giganteum. NCBI lineage: Eukaryota > Viridiplantae > Streptophyta > Pinopsida > Cupressales > Cupressaceae > Sequoiadendron > Sequoiadendron giganteum. Next base: position 34,648,080 of record CM021102.1, on the reverse strand, counting down.
TAAGGTAAAACAAGTCTAAATATATTTGTAAGTCTAAAGTAAAATATTGGAATTATGGAAAGAAGGGTCACATAAAGGAGTGTAATTCTAAGAAGAATGATAGTTACTCTAACAAGTCCTCCTATAATGATGAGTATATTACTAATGTATTTATTTTTTCTAGCATGATCGATGGTTATTCCTAATTGATTGGCTGAGGTTATTATTTTCATATAAAATCACATAGGAAGTGGTACTCAAAGTATACCAAGTGTAATGAAGGGTAGGTGTTACCAATCTATAATAGCTCCTTGAAGATAGTTGGTCATGTAAAGATGAAATTTTTCCTTCATGGATAGTAAAGTAAGTAAAATCTAATATGTTCTACATAGTCTAGGTAAAGATAGAAACATTATTCCCATACCTAAAATGGATAACTTATGAGTTCACATCTTATTTGATGGAAAATTTAATAGATTATCATGAGGTAATTTGATGCTTACAAAAGAGGTGTGGTGTGGTACTCTATATAGGATAAATACATCAACATTATTTAGTTTTTTTAATGTAAATACATATGAATTAGGGCTATTATAGAATCATATGTTAGGTTATCTAATTGAAAAGGTATTAAAATATTAGTAAGATAATATATGGCGGAGTTATTATTAATTGTTTTTTTGAGTTTGAATTTTATGAGCATTGTGTTCTTGATAATAGAATAGAGTGTGGTTCAAATTTAGAAGCACTAGAGAAAATAATATTTTGAAGGTGATATATAGTGATGTGTTTGGTATTATGGATATCAGATCCATAAGTATTTATTTTCATTATTTATCATTCACATATCATTATTGTAGGTACTCTTGAGTATATTTTCTTAGGAGAAATTCTAAGGTATTTTTCAAGTTTAAGGAGTTTAGAGCTCTTATTGTGAATCAAATAGGTAAGAAAATAAAGGTATTAAGAATAGATAATCATGTTAATTTTTTTACTAAGGAATTTGATATATTCTATAAGAAAGATAGGATTGTGAAACAATGAAAAAGTCATACACACCATAAAAATAGAGTGGTTGAGAGGTTAAATAGAACCTTGCTAGATTAGACTAGAAGTATGATGCATAGTGTAGGTTTTGGTATTAATAATAGATAATCATGTTAAATTTTTTACTAAGGAATTTGATATATTCTATAAGCAAGATAGGATTGTGAAACAATGAAAAAACCATACACACCATAAAAAATAGAGGGGTTGAGAGGTTAAATAGAACCTTGCTAGATTATACTAGAACTATCATGCATAGTGTAGGTTTTGGTTAATTCATTTATCTAGAAAAAAATATAAGTTAACTAAATAAATAAAAATCATCTCTCACACTTTTACCTTATTGTTAAGTTAAGTTCTATTATGATGTGATTGTCTATAGTTTCAACACTTGATTTGAAGATTGATTAGGTGGATGCCAAGCAACCTTCTTGCATGGAGACTTAAAGGGGGAAATATTCATGGAACAACCTAAAATATAGAATATGAAAGGTAAATAATTTTTTTATAAGATTTAAATATGTACCCATATGGAAATTAAGGTAGTTCCCATAGATCTGGAAACTAAATTTTGACACACCTGTTAGAATTGGGTTTTGGAAGAAGTGATTTTTATCAATGCTATATTTCAAGAAGGTAAATGAGAACATTATTATTATTGTTGTATTTTTATGATATAATTATAATTAGAGATATTAAAAAATTAATTCAAGAGGTTAAATATAAATTATGGAGATATTCAAGGATAGAATCAATAATATATTATACATAAACCAAAATAAGTATCTCATTTTTTTTTTTGTGATGTTATGATACTACTTGTAGAGTTTATCATACATAGTTTGTCTAAATGTGTTAGTTTCATGAAAATAAATAAATTTCATCTAGAATAAGAATCCACAATCACATATAAGTGAAGCTCTTGTTGGAATCATGCATAGTTATGAAGGAGAACTCATAAGTGAACTAATGTTCATGTAATACAATATGAGAGAAGAAAAATATTTTGAAAGATGGCCAAAGATATTGTAAGTAGTAAAAATTAATGATATGTTCATGTGAGTTATCACAAGTGAGGAGATGGTAGTGGTGGCTATATCAAAAACATGTGTGTATATTGACAATATATAACTAATATTTTACTATTGATTCATTGTATAAAAAATAAAAATTTGTATAAGGTGATTATCTATTTGGATAGATTATACTTTGTGATTTATGCCATGTATTGATGTCAAGTGTGGCTAGATTATAATTAAATTAATATTATTGTTACTTGGGCTAGTTGGATATTTATATAGTTTATATTCCCATGAACACATCTCTATCATCTCATGTGAATGCACCATTATTGGAAGGTTGAGTATATAACACATACATTTATAGTGTTGGAATAAACATTGATATAATTCAAGAAATTATAGAAGAATTATGTTATTGATTAATTTATTTTTTTAAATTCCAAAGACCTTGTTATATTAAACCCTTTCTCAATTCTAAACAATATAACTACTGTGGGTTTTCTCCCAAAAGTAAGAATGAATTGCATGCTCTACTAATTATTACACTCTCATATTTTCATGCTATTTCAACAACCAAATACCATTAATTTGGTAGAAAAGGGAATTCTTCAATAGCCATCATCAACTTCTCAAATAAATCCATGAATTTGTTAATAACTACTCCACTTCATCATTAATGAAAAATAGCAAGAAAGATCCACATTTGTGGCAAGGAAAAAATTAGGGTATGACCCCAAATGATGTAGTTGTCCTAAATAGATCCAAATAGTCCACCTAATTTAAAACCAATACATCTAATAAAACAAGGAATAAATAGGAGGAGAAGAGGTAAGAAGGATATATAAAGGGAAGAGGCTAAGAGAGTGGGATATGTGGATAAAAAAAATGGGCTGCAAAAATATAATATAGGATAGGGTTGAAGGAAGAAACACTACTATAACGATTAAAGGTGGGAAAATATTATTATGTAATAGAAAATGAATGATGCATGTGATTATTTATATTAGGAATATTTAAAGAAAGTTGGGCTTGAGAAGGATGGGGAGATAGTGGGTTGAGAGAAATAAAAAAATAAAATAAGGATATAAAATAATATGAAAATAATTAAATCTTAGGATCATTGTGTAGTATAGGAAAATGTATACCCTTGCATTTTAACACTTTTTTGGGCTCTCCTTGCTTTATTTATCCCTATTTATGTCTTAATTGGTCCTATTTTGCATCCATAAGCCTAATAAAATATATCTTTTTATGACTAATCCCGAAAAACATCAAAAGATAAATGATAATTTAATCATTTTGGTTGTGTGTCCTTGATTTTTGGGTTAGGACTAAGATGCCACATAGGGCATCTTTGTACCCAAAAGGTCTTGGGACCCTCTTTCCAAAAGCACCTTAACTCAGCCCCTTTTTGGAGTATGTGCCCTAAGTTTCAAGACTTGGGATTAAGATGCCACCTAGGGTGTCTTAGTCCCCCTTAAGTTATTTTCGGGATTTAATTTCAAACCTTGGAATGATTTACCCTCCTTTAATTAATGATTTCATATTTCAACTTGTTGTGGTATAATTTTGAGATATTAAGCATGAATAAGTATAAATACAAAGTTCTTTAACTCATTTTCACCTAAGACTTTTGTGAGACCATTCATAATAGAAAATTTGAGTTCACAAGAGCATTCAAGAGTAATCCTTCAAGAATATGGAGCCATCATCAAGACTCAAGCATCATATCAAAGATATCCTTGCATCATGTGTGTTTTTGAGCTAACATTTGTGATGTAGGGTTTTGATTCAAGCAAGAAATTCAAGTCAAGATCTATCAAGCATTCATTGGATTCAAGATCTACATCCAAGCTAACCATTTCAAACAAGTTTGTAGATTTCATAACAAGGGTTTGGTGAGTTGCAACATAGCACTTGTTCATTCATCATTTCGCTCATTTATTTTATTTCATTTCAAGGTTTAATTACCAACAAGGAGTTTGACCAAGGCAAACCCCCATTTACTAACAACCAACAAGATTTTCCTCTCTTGCATGTTTGTGTTTATAGATTTAGGTTGAAGACTTGAAGATCATTTCGAGTACAAAGTTGCATAGAAAAGTTGTCATCTTCATGGAAACTCACCTACATGCTAGATCTGGAAGTTTCAGGACCTGAGATCAGAGAAGAAGGAAGTGCAAACATCAAGCCTCATGACCACATTCAAAGATTTCAAAAATTTAGATTGAGACTAAGACAGTAGCAAGGGCATCTTATTCCTCTAGGTGGAATTTTGCAGAGATTCTTTTAGAACTAGTTTTGGCATTCAAAGACTCCACATCTGCCCCAAAAAATAGCAGTAGGACTAATAAGACAATAAGGGCATCTTGGTCCTCCTAGCACATTTCGATAGCTTCTTTGCATTTCTAGAATCCTCGTCACATTTTTAGACTTCCTAGGTACACATATCATAACTTGTTGTTGCTTAATTTCATCATTTGCACTCCTCATTTAGCTTGCATTACTAGGTTTTGTGAGTTGAATGCTAAGTTGTCTTTTCCAAGATTTTGCTTGGTGGTGAACCCTTCAAAGCCTAAAAGAACGCCTCCTAGTTCTTCCTTGTTGAGAATTGACTCACCCTTTGGGTTGATAGTCAATCCAATTTGGGATCCTAGGACATTATTGAATGGACTAAGGAACAATAGGGGTACTTCAACTCAACCCCCTATTTTCCCCATGATCCACATTGGCATGCTCAATGTGGTTGATGCTTTGTAGGACATCTAACCCCTTTGGGTGACTAATAAGGAGTTCTTGCAAGGCACCAAAAATAGAATAAATTTGAGTATTGTTCATCATGAATTTAATCTTTCATGATAAATTAGTTACTCGTTAACTTTAGAATCCTCGATGCATATCATTATTTTATCAATGAGTGGCACCATGATACTTTTCTTTCTTTCTATAAACTATTAACTATTTTATACATCTTCTCTCATCTTGAAAAATCTATCTTCATTAAGTGGTATTGAATCATCATGTTTCACACTTCTTTCCTTCATTATATATTATCTCCTATTCTAAAGGAATTAAATCTACCTTCCCACTTGAGTTTCTTTGATTAATAATGTGCTTAAATTATAAAATATATCATATAAAAATTATTCCAAAATATTTGAAAACTTATTTTGAATACCAATTTATTATTTGTAGTTATAATGGATATTCTACTATGTTTTTTTTATTTCAAAATATGGCTTACTTAGTTCATACTTAATAGAAATTAATTTAGTAACTTGTTCCATGGAGATACATGAAAAAATAGTCTTCATATATAAGTAAAGAGCATAGTATGGTAATAAAAATGAAAAGTGACAACTATGTGATTTCAGAAAATTGAAAATTAGGGAAAATATAGAAGTCCATTGAAGCTATCTTAGAATAAGCCTCATGAACTTTTGTTGTACAAAATAAAATGAAAACATCATAAAAGTTCACAAATTTTCTTACACATATGAAAATCTTGTTATAACTTCTATAAGACACATAAAATGAAGTGACAAAAACCTTTACAACCAACTTACCAAAAAAGAAACTAAAAAGAGACCAATTACAATAATCTCCTTTTAATATTTTAGCAATAAATAATTACAAGATGAGTTATAAAGGAAGCCTATGAATCCTTGTAATTCAAAATGAACCATTTAACATGTCATAGATCCTCTTGACCCTACCAAAAATAATTTCACATTTATTGTGACATGTTTATATGTGGTTAGAACTATCTTTACATAGATTCCTTTTAGTGACATGCTTGATCACAATCAAACTAGTGAATTGTGTTTAGTCAAACTTGAACACATTTCTTTCTTTTCTTCAATCTCCGCTATAAATAAGTATTGTCAAAATAGTACATATGAATGACACATATGCATGTTCATATAAAATGATTGTTTAGTTTTTCTTCTTCCATGTCTCAGATAAGTGTTTTAAGTGAATCCTATTGTTATGTATTAGTAAGTGAATCTCAATGTTCATTGTTATCTCTTGAGTATTTTCATAATACATTGGTTTATAATAGATCATAATCAGATTATAATTGATTGCAAACAAATAAAATTAACTCCTAAACTAACTTAAAAAAATAAGAGTAAAAGATGTTTAATGAATGAATAATTGAAAAATAATTCTCAGGTACAGTTTTTACAAGAGAATAAGATTGGTATGGATTATGAAATAACCTTTTTGTAGTCATTTACAATGATAAAGAGAAAAAAAAAATTGTAGTATCTCTACAAGTCATAAAAGTGAAAGATAGCGTTTCATCTTTACAAAAGAATAAAACAAATGAGTGAGTTTGAAGATATTTTATGTAACTTTATAATACAACAGGAGGGCCTCTAAGGCATTCTTTTCTTCCCGTGCTTTATACAGAGAATGACGATTTAGCAGTGTGCTTTAAGCCACGAGAGAATAAATGTAATATCTCTTGTTGAACTAGACAAGAGATCCTCTCTGAAAAAACTAAACCCAGACAACCACACAATTCTTATCAGCACCGCTGCTTACGACGAGCTATCACAGCAATGAGAGAGAATATATGCGATAAGCCTTCACATAAGAATGGCTTGGAATGCTCAGACCTTTCACTTTCCATATACCCATTGCCAATAGCTCTTTCTTCCTTTCCCTTTTCATAATTTGCTTTCTTCTCTTTCTCCTCCGCCGCCTCCTCAGGGAGAAGCGGTCCTCGCTTTGCTTGAGCATCTGATGCACTACTCATATTGAAGGAAGAGGCCCCTGCTGTCTCCTGGGCTTCAATGCCTTCAACAATTGTCTCTTCTACATGTCCACGTTTTTCCTGCACAACATCTTCCTGCTTCTCTTCTTCATTCTCAGATTGAGAAACGTTTACTTTCTTCTCTTCTGCCTTCTTCATTGAATCGTCTGCTAATTGCACAGAATTTGATGCACACTCTCTTGCTGGAACTTCCCTACATTGCTCCTCCACGGACATTTTGCCATCTTCTTCTTCTTGATGCTCCGGTGACAAATCCTCCATCTCGGTATCACTATCCTCAGAAATGGTGGCCAATTTATCACCCATGTTATTTGCTTGTTGTTGTTGATGAGGTTGATGTGGGCGATGGACAAGAGAAGGATGATGGGAGGAGTGAATGTGGAAAACGTGGTAGGGAGTAAATCTGTTGTGGGTGAGTTTGGGCATGGCAAGTTGCAGCATGCCCTGCTCAAAGCTCGCTCTTATGCCACCCACATTCACGTCCTCGGGAACTTTGAAAGCCTTGCTTGGACTGCCATGACTCTCCACCACCCGCCATTTCCACCTTAACATTCCCATGTCTTGGTAATACTTCTCTCCACGTATCACTAGACATCGCTCCTTGTCCATTTCCAGCTGTATATCTTCTTTCCTCAAACCTGCACAACAGGAAACCACACATATTCAGGTGAGATGAGGAGGACCTATTTTGTATCTTGTAAATGGGAGAATAAAGATTGAGAACAGTACCTTGAAGCTTAATATTGAGGAAGTAAGAGGAGCGAGTCTCTCTCAATTGAACTCCCTCTACTGAAGGTGGTTGTTCTGTACATGTGATTCGTACACTACTTACTGCCAAATTTAACTCCATTGAAATTGGCTTGATAAAACAACGATGCAGCTTATAAGATTCGCAACGAAACTCAAAAAGAGTTAGTAAAACTGAAAGCTATGAACTTCAAATCTTCAAATCAGTTGAATTGAGTATGTGAATAGAGAGAGAGAGCTTTGTATATAGGTATACGTAGTTACCCTTAGGGAGGACAAATGATTCTGTTCGTGCATTCAAGTTTTTCCTTTCCGTCAAACTTGCTTTGGGTTGTCGGGAGGACACGGAGCGAATCATTCATTAGTGACGTGGTATTTTTGCTCTCCCTAATGCGGATTTCTATAACGAAAGAATACCTTGCTTACCGTCGAAGTAACTCTCATCATAATGCAGCGCGATTTTCATTTTCTTTTAACCGTAAAAAATAACTTATTTAAGAAAGAGCCTTGGGTAAACCACAGGTAATTAAGTAAAAATATATAAATATTTTAAAACTAAGAATTGGGACAGTAATTTTGAAATATTATAGTTATGATTCAATGATTGAAATAATGTTTTGTAATCAGATCTAGTGTCAAGGTGTGTTTTGATAAATGTTTGGCTGTATTGTTCTTTGTTCAAGTTTGAATTTAGTCTATGAAATTGACCTATTTATTTGTAGAAATGAGTTTTGTAAGAGTAGATTAAAATGTGTAGGTGTATCTTTCGAATGATGATGAATAATCTGCAACTAGAATAAACAAAGTTAAATCTTAATTTAAACAATAATTTAAAATTGAACAACAAAGAACTAGGAAATAAACTAAACAAACTTAAACAATTTAATAGAAAACTCTCACTGAATATGCGTTCACCCCTTCGAATTATCTTGATTGTTCTTTTCCATTTTGCCTTTTCAGTATTCCTGCCCTCAAACTTATGTGTTTGAATGCAAGTATAACTACGTCGAGTGTCTAAGCAAAATATCAAAGATGAGCCTCTTCTCAAAAGTATGTGATTTCAGGAGGAGGAATAATGATTATGACAGGGCATTTTATAGATTTTGGATTTTCGAACGATCAGATCAGATTGAAAGAGAGATCGACGGACGAGATTGATGAATGACATGCGATGTGAGTTCTGTCTCAGAGAGAACGTGAGTTAGAACGCGAGTTCAGGAAAGATTGAAGATAGAGACTAAGTTAGAACGTGAGTTAAAATACGAGTTCATGATCTTAATCTCCAAAAATAGAATAAATAGACTTTGTATGCAAAAGCCAAAGTTAGAACTCGAAGACTAATGCATTCGAATGCAACGAGGAGTTAATTAATTAAATAAAGATATTTAATTAATAGACATATCATACATATGAGTTGGAATTATTTAACTGACTAGTTGTGACAGAGAGTCTTCTCGTAGAGATAAACTAGTGTTGAATTTAGAGATAACTCAAGAACTAAAAATAGATCTCAAGTCAGAAGGTGAGTGAATGATTAGATAACTGATTGACAGAAGAATGTGACATAAATAATTAAATATGAATTAAATGTTAGTTTAATTCAACATTAAAAAATAAGAGACTTTAATTAAATAAATAAAGATAATTTATTTAATTGACTTTTGAAAAGGATTAAATGAATAATTAAATAATAAATATTTAATTATAGATAAAGGGGGATAAATGAATAATTAAATAAAAATATTTAATTATAGTTGAAATATGATAAAAGGGGGGTGTAATTAAATTATTTAATTGATAGATAAAAGGGGAAGAATTAATTAGCTCACAACATAATTAAATAAATATACAAAGGTTAATAATGAATTAATGAATTAATTAAAAAGGGGTATTTAATTAATAGAGGAAATATGTGTTAGAAAGGCTAATTAAATAATTAACATTATTTAATCAAGATAACGGATTATAGAAAATTATGTCAAATGTGTACTCGCAGGCCTAGACCAATTTTCAGTGTCTACAGTTTGGCCCTCTTTGATACAACATTATTACGATGTTGTGTCAAAGAAAATATGCCCCGATCGTGCCCCAGCATGAAATAAGTTAAGATATGCCCCCTCGGGAAAATTGACGAATTTTTGAAAATTTCAAAAAAATCAAGAAATATTCCTGATAAGTCAATTTGATAGTCAGAACTGCTATGGAGTTGACGAAATTGAATTTTGAGATGATACAGATGAATACAGGTTGTTTGAAGTTGAAAGGTTAAGTGGCCAATAGATTAGGTCAGAAGAAATGCCATTTTTAATCCACCTATAAATAGAAATTAGGGCTAAACCTAATTCATTTGCACTTGGAGGAGATAGAAAAAGAGGAGATTTTGCTATGACTAGTCGATGAAATGACACCTATTCCATACACTGTGCATCGAGGTTATCAGATCCAGACATTCAAAAGGCCAGCTGACGTAGGACCACCGGTATGTACTCGAAAATGAACTCTTGAAAGTTAATTTTGCACGTAGTTTTAGGCATTTGAAAAGTAATCAAGCAAATGTGGTGCATCGTAAACAATGCATATGTCATCGTATTCACTGCATCTACTTCCGAAACGACTCATGTGCAAAAACACTTTTAGGCTAGGTTAGTCAGTTTAGGGAATGATCACATGTGAAGCATATTGCATCGCATTGCATCTATAGTTATGCAACACATTTTCTTTAGGAATATACACAAGTGTAGGTGTGAACCGGATATGCAGTCGTGAGATGCATATGTTGTAGTTAGGTAGGTTGACGAAACTACACCACATTTGTAAACAAATGCACCACATGTGGCTTAGTGAACCGCATGTGCAGTATGTTGATAGGGGTTGTGGAAAATATTCAACGCATATATAATATGCACCGCATGTGAGGCATAGTTTAACACATTTGAAAAATGCACCACATTTGTTAAAGTGAGCTGCATTTGACTGGTAAAATTGAAAAAAAAAAATTCTAAGGAAAACTTTGAAAATTCCTGACATCTTGGTTTAAATGTAGGCGATTCTAGATCCTATATATACATGAGAGTCATGTCCAGATACATTCAATCTCAAAGATCAGTTGACGAGTGCAGAGATTCAGCTGTTATGGAGATTGGTTCTACACCACTATTTGTCAATGCCCGCTATTCGGGCAAACAGGGGTATGCTAATGGCATTGTGCGAGTGATGGCATTCAGAGACATCATCATTTTATTTACTAACTGGGGAGGCCACTATCACATTAGAGGATGTGTACAGGATTTTGATACTACCTATTAGAAGAGAGCGGGTTATGTATGATACCCAGCAAGGATTGACTGAGCTGGCACAGTTTTATCAGGTGGATGACATCAATAAGCTGGGGATCGAGCACTATGAGATTATATGGCCAGTATTAGTAGACATATATGATCGGATGACTGTATATTATGTACCTTGATTGGGGGGATAGTGTTGCTAAACAGACGGGGTCACGGATTTTCAGTTGGATGGGGATCTATGTTGGTCGACATGTTAGAGAGAAAGACGAGGTATGCATGGGGTCCATGTCTACTCGGGATGTTATCCTTCCATCTTCATGACATTGCTTATAGAGATGCATAGTCATTGAGATGTGGGACTACACTGTTGATGGTATGGGGTTGGGAGAGGATAGTTGTCTTTCATCCTCCAGTTACAGTAGAGAGACCGAAGAGACATCCTTATGTGTTCTGATATACTGGACACATTACTCAGACACATGTTGGAGAAACAAGGTATTGGAGACATGTACTTGACACTTTGGATCAATTTACATAGAGACCTTACATGGATTGTGAGGAGTTGATTGATGAGGATAGACATTTTCCATTCTACAAACAGACATAGTACCTTATTGGGAGGACTGTTTCTAGTGTACACATTATTGAGCGACACTTTCCAGACAGAGTTTTGAGACAGTTCGGCGAGGTTTAGGATGAGCCTCGGAGTAGAGTAGAGTTTGCTCGTTCGTCCAGAGAGGTTTTGTATTGGGGACCTATGATACTAGTAGCTACAACTGAGGAAGAGATACAAGCACTACAGCCAGTACAGTGGGGATGGAGAGATGGATTAGTAGACCTAGGTACTACAGTGGCGTATGAAGCATGGTGGGTAGAGCATCGACCTATTCCTTACATGGATCCAAATCAGCCGACACCTATAGAGAGATGAGGCACAAGGCCTAGAGGATGGTGGAGAGGTGGAGGTGCTAGAGTGGGGAGAGTAGATGGAAGATGGTGACGATAGAGGTGGTAGACAAGGTCGGAGAGGATGGAGAGGGGGTCAGGTAGGTGGACTATCACCTATTCGTGAGGCAGTAGCTAAGGATGTACCGATGTTGGACATCAGAGGGGGAGTGGATGTACAGGCTGGGGGTGAGCATGCAACAGCAGAGGTATTGGTTGAGGAGTACATAGAGGTAGATGTTGGAGTAGAGGATGTTGCAGAGGATTTAGATGTTGACATGGTTGTAGATCATTTGGGTGTTTTGGCAGGATATGGAGAGGATGATGATGAGGACGATGTTGAGGAGGATGCACCGATGGAGGAGTAGGAGAGAGAGCTCTGAGATCGGATCATGGAGGGGAGACGGGAGGAGGATGCTCCTAGAGATGGTGACAGGGAGGCCTTGGAGGAGAGACTCAGACTCATGATGACAAAGTTTGATGCAATGAGGCTGGAGAGAGACAGTGCCTACACAGAGAGGGATAGTGCATTTGTCGAGAGGGACAATGCTTGCTCAGAGAGGGATAGTGCACTTATGGAGAGAGACCAAGCAATAGCTCGGAGGCATGAGATAGAGCAACAGTTCACCTAGGTTAGACGCCTTTGCAGTGGGTCCTCATCTAATGGTATGGTACGAGAGTTGGTTAGATCGGTGGAGAGAGCCACTTATTACAAGGATCTTTATGAGGCCGCAGTGCTAGTAGAGAGATGAGCTCCTACATTTTCAGAGGTGCCTAGTCAGAGCAAGGTTCATTCTAGGAGTCAGAGGACACATAGTACTAAGGGGGTGGTAGGACCATCGAGGACAGGTCCATATGAGAGGCCTTCCACCTCACAAAAAGAACTTTCGAGTCTTTTCCCACCACCATCACCATGTGACAATAGTGGTAGCAAGACAGGATGATAGGGTAATGTATGTAGACATTGTTTTGATCAGAGAGCATGCGAGCTCATGTTTTATTTAGGGTTATATTCAGACATTGTACTATCACACACTATTTTTTGAGCAATATATATATATATGATTTTGGCGGCTTCTACATGATATGCAGTTCTATGTTATGGATGATGCTTTATTTCTAGATGATTATGTTTCCTAAATGATGTATGTACATGTGTTATGAATGATGTTTCTATATGTTTATGAGTTATGCATTTAATGATGCTATGCATGTCTTATTTTACTTATGATAGTGGATGCAATGTTCTACTGATGCCTATTTATATGTGATGGTGATATGTACATGCAATGTTTACATTATGTATGTTATGATGATGCAATACCTATTATGTAATGATTTCAAATGTATGTAATGAATATGCATGGTACTATCTATATGTTGAAATGCAATGCAACTATATGCAATGTTTATTGAATGTATGCGAATGCAAATGATCTAATGTTTTTATTGTGACACAGGACTTTATCTTAATGTCAAAGAAGAGCAATTTTAGGATGAAAATGAATTCAGAATGTTAGTAAGAAATAAGAAAGGTTGATTGATGGAGACAAAGATATAATGAAGGTTGATTGATTGAGAAAAGTATATAATCTTCGATATTGTGCCAAATACACTATACTTGCTTATTATCATCATTGGGCGGGACATGACATAGATGGATAGTACACACTATGATATGAGATAGACCATAGTGTACAAAGTTATCCACCTGTGAAAAACAAACAAGGAGTGTCTTAACTCAGACTAAGGACAAGATGCCCCAGTCGTTTTTTCAAGAGAAACCACAGACAGCAGACAAATAAAAGATGGGTCATGAGACATCATTGCTCCTCTAAATCCTTGATAGGACATCCTTGAGGAAACTAGTAAATGACTCAAAAACCAATGTTTTAAAAAGATAGTTGACAAACAACAACCAAAGAAAAAGAGTCTTGAGACATCGTTGCTTCTCTAAATCGTTCAAGGGACATCCTTGAGAAAGCTAGTAACAGGATCTTGCACAAATCGATAAAAAGATAAGACAAAATAAGATATAAAGTCATAAAGCCAAATAAATGTATGCGCCAAAACTTGATCTTGTGGGATTATTTGATGTTGATGTTGACATAGCGTAATGTGAGAGAATGACACATACCGCATAAGACGTTGAGTCTAGTTTTGATTTGGTGACTTTTGTATAAAGCATGAGAAAGCCTAGTTTCAGAAAGACACATGCCATATAAGACGTTGGAGACTGGTGACGTTGAAGTGACAAGCCACATGAGACTATGACAATTTGATGACGTATGTTGACAAGAAAGACATATCTTGCATAAGACATAGGTTGATCACTTTGACAATGTGTTTGATATTGAGTTGATGACTATTGAGACATTTTTCCTTGTTAATGCATGACTTGCTTTGATTCCTTGACTGATAAACTCTGTGTGTGTAGATAGTGTTTGACATGAGACGATACCCTAAACTATGATATGCAACTTGTGTGATAGTGATTGTAAATGAACCCTATTGGACTGACCTAGTGTGGTCTCGGGAGCTCATCAATTGATTAACCTTGCCTGCATTGTACACATAGAGACCTCGTAGTTCGACATGACCAATGACTTTGAATATACAAAGCGTCATGATTTTAATGTGTGTGATACATGACAAACCTAGACTGATAGACCTAATGCCTCAGGGGCACATCGATTGATGGCCTTGCCTATGTCCCATTCGCAGAGGCAACGTAGTTCGAATATGTCTATGACGGACTTGACATGATTGAATTGACATGACTGACTTGACATGATTGACTTGACTCAATTTTTTCTTGGGATATTCTGACATTTTTTTATTTTTTTATTGGATTTTTGGAGTTTTTTAATGTTTTTGGGATTTTTCAGGATATTTTCGATGGTGTGACGTTATGTACAAGGTGTTAGGGCATAGAACAAGGATTTTCCCCTAGTTGGGGATAAGATTTGGAAGATGGAGTGGGTAATGTGATGGAATGGATGCTAGATGTCAATCGTTCCAAGTAATGGATAAGACAACCATTTATTATGAGTGATGGTGAAAAAGTCCAATTAGAATGATGGTAGACGGAAGAGCGAGCTTGACTACACACGGTGCCTGTTTTCCAGGTTTTCACCATGGTACTTATCCATAGCGCCACCAAAGCGGTTTTCACTATTGGAAGGATTTATTTCTCTTTACTTTTTTGAGTCTCTCAATTATTTTAGTGTTACAAAGACGCCTGTTTTCCAAGTTTTCATCAAGGTAACCATTTTTTTGTTTTTTCATTTTTTTGTATTTTTCCAGATTAAGACACGGATTCTCAAAGACTAAGCATAGAACCTCTTTAGATGCAGACTATTGATAAGGGACAAAAGAGGCTCTCCTTCAGGAGTAGAGAGTTGGTATGCTCCTGATCCAAAGGCTTATGTGACAATATACGACCCCAACTAGTTAGGTTCAAACTTACCTGGTTTCTCACGTTCAGCTTGGTTCTTAGGATTCTCCATTAATACCAGGTCACCAATGTCAAAGTGTCTATTGAGAACCTTCCTATTGTAACTATGATGAAGATGATTCTAATATGCTTGCAAATGATCTAATGCTTTCAGTCTTCATTCATCCAACAATTCTAGCTCTTGTAACCTAGAGACACAGTATTCTTCATCGTCAATATAACCATTCAAGGATACCCTTAGAGAAGGTATTTCAACCTCAATAGGTAAGATAGCTTCGGACCCAAATATGAGGGAATATGGAGTGGCACTGGTGGGAGTACAGATGCTTATATGATAAGCCCATAAGGCAGGATTAATCTATAGGTGCCAGTCACGACCAGTGTCATTGATAGTCTTCTTAAGGATTCTAACAATTATCTTATTAGATGCCTTAGCTTGGCCATTACCTTATGGGTAATACGGGGTGGAGAAATGGTGTTTGATGTGGAATTCTTCACATAAATGACATACTTCTTGGTTCTTGAATGGACAGACATTTTTTGTGATTATGGATTGGGGTACACCATACTGACAAATGATATAGTTTAGGATAAACTTAGATATTTGTGTGTCAGTGATATAGGTCATGGGAATAGCTTTGATCCATTTGGTGAAGTATTCAATGGCGGTGATGATGAATTTATGGCCGTTGGATGATGAAGGGTGTATCTTACCTATTAGATCAAATCCCCATTGGGCGAAGGGCCATGGTGAAGTAATTGGATGAAGCTCCTGTGTTGGTGCTCTTATCAAGTCTCCATGTATTTGACATTGTCGACACTTCTTTACAAAGACATATGAGTCCTTCTCCATTGTAGGCCAATAGTAACCTAGTCTCATAATCTTATGGGCTAGAGTAGGAACACTCGAATGAGATCCACATATAACCTCGTGTACTGCTCACAAAGTTGTTTGTGCTTCTTCAAAATCGAGACATCTCATTAGGGCGTTATCTAAGGTACGTCTATACAAGGTTTCTCTGATGATGGTGTACTTAGCTAACTTTCAGATAAAGGTTCGGCGTTGGTTATTGGACAAGTCTTGGGATAAGGTTTGGTCAGTGATATAGTCGAATATGTCTTTATACCAAGGAGACGTAGGACCAACAATGGTACACACTATCACAGTATCGGGGACATCATAAGCGGGGACCAAAAGCTGTTCAACCAGAAACTCAAACTTAGGCACATTACTCGGAATATCCAACAAGGAACCCATGGTTGCCATAGCATCTATAGCTCTATTCTGGATATGTGGTATTTGTTGAAAAGTTATATCGTTGAAATATTGTTTGAAACTATTAGCCATTCGTTTGTAAGGTGTAAGCTTTTAATCCTTAGTCTCGTAATCATCATTTACCTGTTGAATTACCAGTTGAGATTTGCCAAAGACATGTAGGCTCTTAATTTTCCACCGAGCTACCATTTTTAAGCCTGTCACTAAGGCTTCGTATTCTGCTATATTGTTGGTGCAAGGGAAAGAAATCCTAAATGATTTAGGAATGGTATCACCTTGAGGTGTGACAAATAAGATACTAGCTCTTGAACCATGATTTGTATGCGACCCATCAAAGTACAGTTTCCATTTGGTTTTGATATCAATGTTGAAGAGAAATTCATCCAAAAAATCTGCCACTAATGGATGGTCCACCTTTATAGGTGCATCTGCTAGTTGATCTGCAATCACCTATCCTTTTATAGCCTTCCTTTTGACATATTGAATGTCATCCTCACTAAGTATCATAATCCATTTAGCCAATAGAGCTGTTAAAGTTGCCTTACTTAGGAGGTATTTCAGTGGATCAATCTTTGCAATTAACATTGTTTGTCGATTGAGCATATAGTGCAAAAGTTTTTGGGTAGCAAAAACTACCACTAGACAGGAACGTTCTATGTTGCTATAATTCAATTCATAGCCTACTAAGGTACACCTGATATAATAGACTACTCTCTCATGACCTTGATCAGCGTGTTGTGCGAGAAGAGCCCCTAATGCTGACTGAGTTGCTGAGATGTAAAGTATCAATGGTTTTTCCTCTGTAGGTGGCATTAAGACTAGTGGAGTAAGCAAATATTCCTTGATTTTCTAGAAGGCTTCCTAACGTTTAGGTGTCCACACAAATGGTACTCCTGTCTTGAGTAGATGTTGAAATGGGTGTATTTTATCTACCAATTGTACTATGAAATGCCTAATGGACTATAATCTCCCCTGTAGGGTTCTGAGTTGACCAATGCTAACTGGAGGAGGCACTTCTATGATAACTCTTACCTTCTCTGGATCTACTTCAATGCCTCTTTGAGAGATGATATACCTTAAGACTTTCCCTAATTTCACCCCAAAGACACACTTCTTTGGATTTAGCCTGACGTTGTAATTCTCTAGCCTTTGGAATATCTTGTCTAAAACCTTCAAATGATCTTCCCTTGTTTCTAATTTGGCTATAATGTCATCTACATAATCTTCCATGAGGGTATGTAGAAATTCATGAAAAATCATAGTCATTGCCTGTTGGTAGTAGCTCCTGCATTCTTAAGGCCAACTGACATAACATTCCAACAGTATGTTCCCCAAGGACACATGAAAGCTATCTTGTGTTGGTCTTCAGGTGCTATCTTAATCTGGTTGTATCCAGAGAAACCATCCATGAGGGATAGTATCTCGTATCCTGCTATAAGATCTACTATCATGTCGATATTCGACAAAGGGAAGTCATCCTTAGGACATTCCTTATTGATGTCTCTAAAGTCAGTGAAAATGCGAATGCCCCCAATTGTTCTAGTCACTGGTACAAGATTTCATATCCAATCTGCATAGTCTATTGTCCTTATGAATCCTACATCCAAGAGTTTCTTAAGTTCTGCTTTCGCCAATAGAGCGATTTGCGGATGCATTTTCCTTAGCTTTTGTTTGACTGGCTTAATACCTAGATGTAATGGTAAATGGTGCAAGATTAGGTCTAGATCCAGCCCAGGCATGTCAACATACGACCATGCAAAGTTTATCTGTCTCTTTTTGAAGAATTCCTTAAACTCATGTTGTTCTGTCTCTATTAAAGAAGCTACAAAATATACTATCTGAGGATTCTCTTTTGTACCTATGTTGACTACAAAAACCTCTTCTACTAGCATCAGTGACTTTTCTTATTCAACGGGGAGAATATTTAAACCTCTATCCTTGGGTGCCTCAGAGAGGTTTTCGCCCTCAGATACGTCCTTTATTTTGACTTTTTCTTCGTCCAAAGGTGCCTTTCGATTTTATTTTCATTGTCTTTTTTATTTTCATTCTCATTTTTGCGACTAGAGGTGTAAATAGGCTCCCTGAAATATGCTTTATTATACAAGTCTATGGTAAAACCTACCTTATGATCCCCTCTTGGTATGCCTTCTCTAAGTCCCATGAACTCAATAATTGCTTCATCGTTCTCGAATGTATCTATGATAGGTGTACCTTGTTGATCCCAGTTGATAAGTTTGGGATATATAAGGGGCATGTCATCATCAGAGTTCTTAAAGGTAGTTGCTGACAAGGTGAGTATAGAATGGTTGACATGGTCATAGAAGTTTTGGACCAACTCCTTCTTGTTTTTCCTCCTAGGAGTAGGTATACTCTGATGTGGGACTATAGTGAGGGATGACTTGTTAGAAGATGGTTTGTCACGTGCCCAAGATGCATGCTCAAGGGTTTCCCAATAATAGTTCTCTTGCGATTCTTCTTTGGACAAATGTTTCTTAGGATGAGGACTGGATTGTTTTGGTATAGGTTTCACATTGAGGTCCAATTCTCCAAATAGGGAATCTATGTTCATGGTACTAGTAGATGAAAGGGATTCCCATTCACCATCGCTTGAGTAAGGGGATTCATCATAAACTAGAGTTTTGTCGTAAATTGGGGGTTTGTCATAAACTAGGGGAAGTGGTTCATGAGATATCTCGATGTCTGTGCAAGCACTCACTTCCTCTTGAAATATGATGAAGTACCAAGAAACCCAATTCTAAGAGGTTGACACCCTAGCCCTAAGTATTTTGGTTGTGGGTAGATAGTGATTGGTTTCATCCTTCCATTTTGATATAGTACTAACCCATTGTGCTCATCATAGCCTTGATTTTGCATTATCTTAAAGCATTTTCCATACTAGTCCTTGGCTATTTGAATAGACGGGGAGGGGTATTCATGTTCTTCTTGATATAACCAGGAATCACCTTGATCCAAAATTTCTTCACTTAACTCTCCCCATTTAGTTAATGTCATTGTAGGGGGAACATGAAATGTGACCACTGACTGTCTTCTATCTACCATGGGTAGGCCATATGCCTTAGGTGGAATTAGTTGGCTAACACAGTATGATGCCTTTATATTATATTCGCCACAACCCTTGTCTTGGATCTCGAGCTTAGGAGTGGATGATGGTGATTTGAATGAAATGGACTTAGTGAGATGTGATGGGTCAACATATTGGGATAAAGTGGATGGTGAAACTTCTTGGTTAACTAGTACTTGTCATTGTGGAAGGTCCCTTAGGCTTGTACAATATTGGAAAGGATCTAGATCACCATCAATAGTGATCTCTATGCCATTATACGATAACTTAAGACATTGGTGGTATGTTGAAGGGATGGCTCTCATTGCGTGTATCCAAGGTCTACTTAGCAACAAGTTATATGGAAGGGTGAGATCCAAGACTTGGAAGCTGGTGTTCATGATCACAGGGCCAATTCTGATAGGGAGCGTGAAAAATCCTTTGGATGACCTTTCCTCATCATCATAAGCCTTGATGACTATACTCTTAGAAGTGTCTACACAGTCTTCTAAGAATCCTAATGCCTTAACCAATTTTAGGGTACACAAGTTCAAACCTGCGCCTTCATCTACCAAGACTCGTCTGACTCTGGTTTGATGGACTAGGACTTCAAGATGTAATGGGTCATTGTGATTAGACTTTTCAGTGGAGTAGTCTTGTTGGGAAAATGTGGCATGATGCGAGTTGGTCAAATATCCCACTATTTCTTCGAAGCGATTGACATCCAAGTCCATGGGAACAGTAGTGTTCTGTAATGCTTTGTCAAGTATGGCTTGATGTTCTGGTGACAAAGTCAATAGTTCCAAGATAGATATTTGTGCAGGGTTTTTTCTCAATTGATCAATGAGATTGTATCTATACTTGGGCCTCTATGTAGGTGGTTCAAAATAAGGACCTGGAATAATTATTTTAGTCCTGCATGTGTTCACATTACATTTCGGGTGCTTCTTAATGATGACAGTATCAACATGTTTGTTTGCGGCTCGGAGGCTATATATGGTCTTTCCTTTCCCATAGTCATATTTGGAGTTGGTGTAATTGGCAGAGGGATTATTCTTAGTTCTTGAACTAGACGCATTTCCTTTTGTATGGTCATGCAATGGGTCTGTGAAGACCTTATGATCACTATTTTAGTATTTTTCTACCCGTTTACCTCTATGGATCCATTTTCAACAAAGTCTTGAATGATATTCTTTAATTGGCGACATTGTTGGAGGTTGTGCCCTTTCATTTGATGATAGTCAGAAAAAGCATTATCATCCCACCATGAAGGTTTGAACTATCCAGGATCATACTCTCTTGGTTCCAAAGGTTTGATGAGATTATGTTTGACCAATTCTTTGAAAACTACCTCGATTGATTGCCCTAAAGGTGTAAATTCGCGCGTAGGAAATCTCCTTTGGGGTCTTTGTTGTGAGTTCTAGACATAATTAGCCATTTGATCTAGACTGTTCATCATGTCTGCATTTTGGTTGTATCCTTTAAGTGTGATAACTAGTCCAGTATGTATGTGTTTAGCATCAACAATGTCGTCCTTCATGACATTCTTGTTCCTAAACAAGAATTTGTTTCTATCATTCAGCACATTTGGATGTTGGACAATTGGGTTCTTGCCTAGTATTTTTATTTTGCCTTTGTCAATAAGGCCCTTTTCAAGGATGATCTCCTTTTGTACCAAGTCAATAAATGAAATGCAACAGTGTACTCGTAAGTCACCTCTCAATTTCAGGTTGATGTTTTTGAGGAAGATTGTGACCTTTTGTTTTTCGGGTATTTCGACTAGACAATGGCTAGCTAGACTTCTCCATCTCTGGAAGAAAGTGATGAACATCTCGTCGTCTTCTTGTGTTGTGTGGCACAAGGTTGCTATGGTTAATTCATTGTCTATGTTAAAGGCAAAATGTTCGAAAAAATTCTCAGCCAATTCACCCCAGGATCGTATACCATATGGAAATTTAGAAAACCATTCCAATGCTATCCCTATGAGGGTTCGTGGAAATAGGTGCATCAAGTACATGGGGTCATATGATATGTCCATATATATTGTTGAGAATTCTCTAATGTGTTCTAAAGGATTCTTCCTCCCATTATACTTAGGAAAATTTGGTATAATTTATCCATGGGGGAAAGGTGTCATATAGAGCGCTTTATCGAATGGACATGGACATAGGTCTTGTGCTGAGATAGTTCATTTTCCTGACATAGACATGTCATCCATCTTTTGTTGAAGAGTTTTCATTTGGTTTTGAAGGATGTTGACTTGTGTCAAGGACATGGTGTTTGTGTTAGTTGGATCACTGTAGGTGTTTTTACACGCCATGTTTTGTGGCTGGTTGTGATTTGGCGAGGGAATATATCCTATTAGGATGTGCTGATTTGGTATAGGGATATTCCCTATATGAATGGTCTGAGTTGGTATAGGAATGATTCCTGTCTGAATGGTCTAATTTGGTATTGGTATATTCCCACCAACTTTGGATCTCTTACCAGTCATGTTGGTGCCAAAGGGGTTGGAGGAATTTTCCCCCGCAGTAAATTGTAAACCTTGTGTTACGTTAAAAGGGATTGTGCTTACAATTGATGATGTCTGAGTAGATATGCTTGTTTGTATCACTACGGTAATTTGGGGAATAGACATACCTAATGTCATAGTTTGTGTTAATTGAGTAGACTGTGTTGTGAAAGTATGAATATCAAATCCTGGTGGTAGTGTGGCACCTTCTACTAGAAAATTTGCTAGATAGCATTGTGGATCATTTTCCAAACACTCATCCATGAAGGATGAAAACTCAGGATCTTGAATTGTTGCATCTATGTCTTCTATGTAAATTTTCCCATGTGTGTTTCTAGTGACATGTTTTTCAAGTAAAGTCTTGTGTGGGTGTTTACTTCCTAATGGTTGATTTCCGAACAGATTGATAAATTCGTTGGGGTATGTCATTGCTTTGTGTTTATTTTTGGACCTTGTTTCAATCATGAAAAAGTTTCTCAAAATGGGTAATGCAGACTATGTCTAAAAATTGATATGACCTATGTCTATGTTTTTGAATTTTTATTTTTTTTGACACTAAATTATGTTGCTAAAATGGTTTCTAAAAAGACCTACATTAAGATGACATATGATATGATGGAAAATATGAAAAATCTCAAGTACATTATGATGATAAATGAGTCTAAGACAAGTATAACTTACCACCTAATGGAGTAAATACATGCAAATATTTATTTTTGACCAAGGAACCTGATTGGATGACAAGGACAGTTGATAAGGTGAATTTTTCAAACTAGATTGTTGAGCTAAAAAGATCCACTAAATGGGACTAAAGTGACAAGGTTCAATGATTGTGACAAATCGAAACATGAATGTTTCCAATGATGAGGAAAGTTATCTCTATTTCTACGATATGAAATTTCCTAGGAAGTATCTCTATGCATGTGACTTAGGATGACTATGACTATGATTATGACTAAGACGTACATGACACCTAATGATGCAAGGTTTTTGAGTGAAATTTACCAGTTTCTAATCCAAGGTTGATCTTAAGAACCTAAAGAAAATATCGACAATGATGTTTTAGACTCAGCTCGCAGTTTTTGATGTTTTTTGTTGACAGGCAAATGCAGTTCACTAAACAGTTGCGGTTCAGATTATGATAGATGCATTTTTTTGATAGTGCATGTGGTTTTTCCTATGACAAATGCAGTTCACGGATACACATGTGGCTTGAAAACTGACAAATGCAGTTTGCATGTGAACATGCGACTCAGAATGTGACAGTTGCGACTTGTGATATGCAAACTATGAAAAGTGAATGTTTTGACAGACAGATGCGGCTTTTCCCCTAACAGATGTGACTCGCTAATACACATGCAGTGATTAAACTAATAATTGCGACTCGATTTTTTTACAGTTGGATTTTTTCCAAAATTTGTTGACTGACTTTGTTTGTTTGATCAAGATTTTGACGAATACAGAAGAGAACAAATAAAACAATCAATGTATTTTCAATTTTTGTGATGTAAGGACTGTTAAAACTTGAAAATATTTACAACCTAGGCTTTTAGGACAATACTTGTTGAATTCTTATTTGGATTTCTCTAGCTACGCATATTTATGGTGAATGACTAGTAGCTTGACCCCACTGGCTCCCCTCCATGACACTCACTTATACGAGGCAGTCAAGCTACTGTATCCATGAAACTCCCATGGCATACATTTCATTTCCACACATAAACCATAAGAATATAAGACGGCTTCACAGGGCCGACCCCACTGTGCCAACAAGTAGGTAGGATTTTGGTAACTCTACAACAAGGTTTTTAATAAGGGAATTTTGTTCATGGGACACTATCCAACATTGGCAAGAGTCCATTTCTATCCATCTCATTAGAATAGTGTGCATGATTCGTGGGCTTTCCCCAAGAATCCTCTTTTATACACCGGCTGGAAGTCGCTTGGCTTTAGTGTGCTACCGGTCTGAGTCGTCTTGGGCTGAGTACTTTTTCCCACCAAGACAGGCCCAAGTTCTAGAGACAATAACCATTTCTCTTAGACCCAGGATCGCATGATTGTGCAAGGGGAGAGGATACTTCGGTGTACTGAATCGTAAGGGTTACAAATGTGTGCAAAGCACCAGATAAAGAAGACAATGGTTCCTTTTAATCCAAATGACAATTGTTTATCTAACAAACAAGAAATTATTTTTAAACCCACACGACGGTTATCTATCTACCAAACAACAACTTGCTTAAATAAATCAATTGACACAAAGGCATTAGGTCCTACATGCAAATTTATTAGTAGTTCATTGTTCTTCAGCTTTCATCCTACAGAAAATTGTCTTTGGTTTTAATTGTCTTCAAAGCTTTGTCCTACAAACACTATTTTATTCCTCCTAAACACAACTAAAATAAACATTAGCGAAAATCCAAACAACCCAAAAAGAGAAAAGTAAAAATATGGATGTACAAAAATGACTAAAAAAAATGAAAAAGTTTTACTAGGCAGATGCGGTTCGACTATTGATAGGCGGATAAAGTTCACGAATTTTGTTGACAGGCGGATGCAGTTCGTGACTTCACAGATACAGTTCATGATGGCGGATGTGTCGCTATTTTTCATAGATGTGGCTCGTGGATACAAATGCGTCGTTTTACAGAACATATGCGGTTTTCCGTACGAAAAACCTGCAAAAAGAACAAAAAACAAAAAAACAAAAAGATGAAAATATGTACAAAATTGAAGCATGTTCACGTCGAGTTCACCAAATGTAATAGTAGATTAAAATGTGTATCTATGTATCTTTCGAATGATGATGAATAATCTGCAACTAGAATAAACAAAGTTAAATCCTAATCTAAACAATAATCTAAAATCTAACAACAAAGAACTAGGAAATAAACTAAACAAACTTAAACAATTTAATGGAAAACTCTCACCGAATATGCGTTCACCCCTTCGAATTATCTTGATTGTTCTTCTCCATTTTTCCTTTTCAGTATTCCTGCCCTCAGATTTCTGTGTTTGAATGCAAGTATAACTTCATCGAGTATCTAAGAAAAATATCAAAGATGAGTCTCTTCTCAAAAGTATGTGATTTCGGGAGGAGGAATAATGATTATGACAAGCCATTTTATAGATTTTGGGTTTTCGAACGATTGGCTGAGATTGAAAGAGAGATCGATGGGTGAGATTGATGAATGCCATGTGATATGAGTTCTATCTCAAATATAATGTGAGTTAAAACACGAGTTCAGGATCTTAATCTCCAAAAATAGAAGAAATAGACTTTGTATGCAAAATCCAAAGTTAGAACTCGACGACTAATGCATTCAAATGCAAACAAGAGTTAATTAATTAAATAAATATATTTAATTAATAGACATATCATGCATATGAGTTGGAATTAGTTAACTGACTAGTTGTGACAGAGAGTCTTCTCGTAGAGATAAATTGGTGTTGAATTCAAAGATAACTAGAGAACTAAAAATAGATCTCAAGTCAGAAGGTGAGTGAATGATTAGATAACTAATTGACAGAAGAATGTGACATAAATAATTAAATATGAATTAAATATTAATTTAATTCAACATTCGAAAATAAGAGACTTTAATTAAATAAATAAAGATAATTTATTTAATTGACTTTTGAAAAGGATTAAATAATAAATATTTAATTATAGATAAAGGGGGTTAAATGAATAATTAAATAAAGATATTTAATTATTGTTGAAATATTATAAAAGGGGGGTGTAAATTATTTAATTGATAGATAAAAGGGGAAGAATTAATTAGCTCGCAACATAATTAAATAAATATGATTTATTTAATTAATCAAGTTGAACAAAGGTTAATAATGAATTAATGAATTAATTAAAAAGGGGTATTTAATTAATAGAGGAAATATGTGTTAGAAAGGTTAATTAAATAATTAACATTAGTTAATCAAGACAACGGACTATAGAAAATTATGTCGAATGTGTACTCGCAGGCCTAGACCAATTTTGGGTGTCTACAAGTTTTATCTATGGATTCAATCTATATTTGATAGTTATTTTTTAGTGGTAGTTTTCCACCATTTGACAAATAGTTTATATGGGTCAATTCAATTTTAGAAAATATAATGAAACATATAAGTGCCCAAATCTCTAGGAATTTACAATTTATTGATCTAATGGATATTAAATTGCCACTAAATTGTTATGAGACATTTATGTCATAAACCATATGCTTGTAATAGAGAATCACTTGGAATTTTGGGGCATGTTTCAATTAGAAAACATATTCACTAATACCATAAAATGTCTATCCTCTATAAGGACCAATTTTGATAATACCATTATAACCACATGGTATGTTCGGCCCATAATTCCCTTAAAATCATTGTATATATTTTGGATCATGGTCCTAATCGCCCAAGATTTACATCAACTATTTTACAATCACATGGGATTCACCATGTGTTGATTTTATCATTTTACAATTAAGTGGGTTTCACCAAGTTTGACTTCAAACAAATATAATTAAAAGTATGAATTTTTATTTCACATTTTTTCCTACTATCAATTCAAATTGACTCGATTATTGAATCCTTACGTTCTTTGAAAAATCTCATTTTGAACTTGTTTCTTTAGTTTCTTCTATGCCCAATTCCCATTTACTAATTAGAACTCCATTTTTAGTGAAGCACATAAAACTATAGGGATTAGTAAGTCAATGGGAGGAAAGAGATAATTTATGTATTGTTCTATTAAATAATTTTCCTCCAATTCATTTATCAATGCTATGCCCTTAATATTAGAGTGTGCATAGGGTTATGAGTAGCTAGTTTGTAGCTAGATTAATTCTTAATTAAGTTATATGGTCATTATTATATTTTATTTAGATATTGAGGTCATCCTCAGTTTCATATTTAAGCGCCTAAGTTGGTTCAGGTGGTAGCCAAGGAATAATGAGGCACATATAAGAGCTAGAGGCAAGTTTATCATCACTAGATTGTGAATTGTGTTCTCCTTCAAGATATTTGCAAGTTTCCCCCCTTAAAGTGGCTTTTTATTCTCAATTATTATCAAATATTTATAAAATATTCTATGTTATCTTCCTCTCTTGCAAAATATATTTCATTACAAGACATATCTTAGAGCATGACATTGGTATTGTGGAGGCAAGAAATAAGGCAATATTTTAAATATTGGAGGTTAGTTTGAGAAGCATGCATTGTCTAGAAATAGCACATAACATAGACTAGTAATTAATAGATACAAAATAATAAATAATAAATTAACATAATATTGTTTTGATTAGATTAAGACTTGAAGGGCTAGTACCCATTAAAAAAAAAACCATTAAGGAAAATGAGGGGATCACAAGAAGTGAAACGTCTAGCAAACTAAAGCATAAACTAAAACTTAAACAAACCAACTAGCAAAAAGAAATAGAGACAAAACATAAAAAAGGACTAGCACATGACCATAGAACACCTATAGGTCTCCCAAAAACCTGAGACCATTGATTTCCTTCCACTCCTAAGCTAGGAACTAGAGCTTCCCCTTAAAAGAAAAGGGGCCTTTCTGTATAGCCTGAGTATCCACTATGGCATCTAGATCTAACTTGTCTAGTTCCTTACCTTTATTTTTCTTGTGACCATAATCATGCCCTTCCTTATCTCCTATTGAAAGATTTGAATGGTGAGGGGAGTGTTCTTTACCGTCACCTTATTATAATCAGTTATGACCAAGAAACAGTATGCCATTTTTTCCTAGTTCTTATGCATATCATCAATCTCCATTTGTAAATTCTTTTTATCCTCCTCTATGCCAATGACAGCTCTCAAATCTTCAATCTCCTTATGCCATCTAGAATAATACTCAAACGACTTAGCCAAGGAGGCTATCATATCCCAATTTCTCTTATCATCCACCTCCCCCAACCACATAACCTGCAATTGTAGTACCTTATTTTCTAGAATCTAGTTTCTCTCTTTGATGGTAACCAATTGAACCAAGAGCCACTTAAGGGTGATCCCACAAAACTAGTTTACAATTATATTGAGGAAGGGGAATTATAAAAATTCTCTCAAAAACAAAAAAATGGATTTTTAGGGGTTCGCTCAAAGGGGAGTGTTCGAGTGAACCCCAAAAAGCAGGGTTCGCTTGAACCCCCTTCAAGTGAACCCCTTTTGGAAGAAAGGATCGAGCGAACCCCTTTTGACAGGGTTTCTCTTATGAAATAAAGGAAAATGGAAAAAAAAGGGGAGTTTGCTCAAACCCTCCTTCTAGTGAACCCCTTTTGCTTGAAGGGGGTTCGAGTGAACCCCTGTTATTTTCCCTTCTCCCTCTCTTCCACCAATTTTTCACAAAATTTTTCCTTTCGAAGCTCGGGTTGAAGATGAAAATGGATGCAACATCATAGACCTAACTAAATAATGGTAGTCCTCGAAATGAGCTATCCATCAAATATAATTTAATATATTTTGGTATTATTATATATTTTTTGTTTAATTAAACATGGAGTTTTCAGCAAAAAGCAAGCTCTATGTTTTGCACATGTGCAAAAATAACAGATTATCAATTTTATTTTTTAAAAATATCTATGCACTATATATTGATTTCTCTCAACCAACAAAAAAATTTGAATTTTGATACATACAATTTTTTTTATCTGTTAGCAAGTAACCTATGTCTAAATAGTAACTGGTTTGACTTCAAAACTTAATTAAGAAAACAATATTCAATGAAATGCTATGAAACCAATTACATGCATTAGATATCGTAGTTATGAATCTAATTTTTTTAAAAATAGAATTTATCCTTCATAGGAAAAAAGTTATGTTTTAGAAAGTACACGTCACTCTTAAAAAATGGTGTTTACTATTAAAAATTAGTTTTCAAAAGAGATAGAAAAAGAAATGCAACCTGATTCAAAATTTAATATATATATATATATAGAATCTATAGACAAAATATCACAAATGACTAGTTTGCATCATCTTCAAATTACTCATGGTTTAGCAGCTATAGGTGCTTGAAAGTGAAGATTTAGTTTCAAATATGCAGTTCAATGTCTAGTTTGGCCAAAAATTGTAAACCAGTATTATGGGATTGCCCTTAAGTATGTCATTTTGGACATCAACTATCTTTGAAATTTCACTGATTTTGTTGCAAAGGGGGACACTAGGAGCACGGTTGTCAAAACCCACCCTAGGTTCAACATGAGTCCCCTCCAAATTGATGTAGAAATTAGGGGAATTTTGAAGGCTAGGGTTAATAACACGGGGTTGTTGGGGACATTGGAAACCTTCACATGAGCAGGGGAGTGCATGGGAGAATTGGCAAGGGTAGGATTCCATAACTCATCATCTGAGTTTGTAGACATGCAAAACTAACATCATGCATCCAATTCTACTATTAATCAATTAAAAAAATGTATTGATTAATTCCCTAAGCTTCATCATTCTTAATTAAATAAATCAAATTATTTCATTCAGTCCTAAAGTTCTTCTCATTTTGATTTAAAGTTCTTTTCAATAAATCAAAATGATTTAATCAAATATCAAACTCCTAAAATCCTCCAAGTTAATTAATCTGAATTAATTAACCTCTAAACATAATCACCCATTCTCCAGCTTTTGACTCAACTTGAGTCAAATCTAAACTCTCAACTAACCCACCCACTTGCACCAATAAATCATTTCTTTGATTTATTAATTCTTCTAATTACTTTAAAAAGGCCATCAAGATGGAATATTCTATCAATTTGAATCTTCCCTCCAAAGGACTTCTCCCTTCCAACAAAGCATTAAATTCTCTTACACATCTCTTGCACAAGTCAAACTTGGAATTTAATGCACCTTTCATCCCCCCTAAACATGTCATTTCATGCAAATTCAAATTGGCACATTTACAAAAACTTGCACATTCCTCATCCTCTAAAATATTGACAAGTGGCATCTTGTCATTGGATTATGAATGATCCCACATTCATCAAAATTTATCAATCTCCTCCCCTTGAATCTATAAAAGCAAGGAACTACAACACAATTTAACAACACATTTTATGCAAGGTTACTCTCTACATGTGAGAACTAATATTGCTCTTCATCACAACATCACTATCATCATCTTATCATCTTGGCATATTTTTCTTATCATGGATTGGGAAAGGGTTGCTCCCTACACAAAAAGGTGGAACCAATCCACTATGGAATAAGTTTGCATTCATGTTTATATGCTTTATTTAGTTTTCTTTGTTGTTCAATGTCTTAGCATGTTTAACTAAATGCAATATTTCATAAAGATGTTCATGTCTGTCATGTTGGTCTGTGAGTTTACTAAGCATTTGCAGATTTTGACGTCTACGAAATGGCACTAGAAGGAGGGATTATCTCTGTCATATTCATATGGAATTATGTCGATTTAAAAGGATCTTCAACTCACAATATCTTTTAAATTCATTTATTAGTTATTTCAGCTTCTACGATTTCAATAGATAAAATGAATGCTTGTGATTTTGATCATAATGCTTTGGGTGGTCTAACTGCTTATTGAGTTTTGCTGAATCTTTTTCTCGAAATTTTATCCAAATATTTTGATATGTTTAAGTTTCTTTGAATCTTTCGAATACTCACACCCTATACCAAAGATTTCAAGGCAACCACTTAATCTTTAAAAGCTATCATTTCAATCTACATTCATTTTTATTAACTTTGTTTCATGAAGATACCTTTTTCATGGAGGGACACTTTTAATATAGGTTTATCCATTGTTATTTGTGCATGATCAAGATGAGTTCCATACGCAACATGCAGGAGTATTATGTACACAAATTTCTTCATATTATCTTGAATTCAAGTTTAGTGGGACTATCGATAAAGGTCGTTTCTTTGAAGCATTTTGTCAGATAATCCACCTATTATTTCTATGCTTTCATTTTTTGCACAGTAAAAGGGTTATGGGTAAAGGTTGTAGAATTTAGTTTTAACCTACCAATAACATTTGCATAAAAGTTTCTAAATACTTTTAGACATGCTAATTACTTATCTGGTTCAATATAATCATGAATTGTTGTTTTGGAAATGAACTAAATTCCATTGAAAGCTGCATTCTCCATTTTTTTCTTTTTACAAATAAACCAAAATAAAAAAAAATCGTGCATGGCATCATTGAAATCAACATTTATGTGGATGGGGGGGTATACATTGAAATGTGACAAAGAAATAATAATTAACTTAGCTTGTTAGAATGTTGTATCTGAACCCTTTTGTGTACAAAATCATAGTCCAAGGTATTTCTTTTTGTCCATCTCATAAATGTCATTTTATTACAAAGGATTCAATCTAATAGTTGAAAATATGATATTGTTGCACCACAAATAAAAAAGTGATTCGAGAAACAAAGCAACCAAATGAGCCATTGGCATGGGAAGATATTAAAAATGGAATACATGTAGAAGGTTTTTAATGAAACTTTACACATGGTACACCAATCCAAAGAGAGTCGTTCATAAATTATTGTCTATAGGAGGAATATCACTGCACATCAAGGCTGTCTGGAGCCCGTAGTAACATTCCTCTACAAATTGTGTGAGATCCCTCACATGAGCTCCTTGCAATCCCAAACGAGGTAACACAGTCATGATGAGGTATGTATTCATGCTTGATTTTAGCTCCTTTATGAACCCTATTTATGCATCTAATTATCTTAATGTCCATCCACCATCCATAGCCAATTTTTAGTAGAACAACATCGAAACCCATATAAAGTTGAAGTTTGGCTACTCGCCACAATCTCACATATAGCCCACATAAGTTCCTTAGCATAGCAAAAACTAGCCCTATAAATAAGAGCACCCACCTCTGCTCTTTCTCAGAGTTCAACTTCAGCAAGCTTTTATTTTTTTCTGCTGCTGCTACTTTGCCTTCCATCACACATACCAAGCTTACACATATGTGTATATAATTAAGGATTTCTTACGAATTATCCTCTGTTTGTGAGCTTGCATATTTATCATGATTATCAGTTGCTATGCACAATCCACGACCATAAACATATATGACATAAGTTACATTGTTGGGTATGCATTAATTGGCACGCATTAACACCTTTTTGATATGATATGATTGAATTTGTTGCAGACAATGCATTCTCAGAATCAAAATTTCAGAATATTGATAGAGTATCAATGAAAAGTCATCGAGATTAAAGTCTAATATTAATGAATGTCTTATCTTGAAAAAAAAAATCTTCATTGCAGTGGTTAGGAGCTACATCGATTAAAGGACTCTACGGCAAGAGGTAAATATTGCATTAATTAAAGAGTCTTGGGAGTGGAGTGCGTTGGGTAAGGTTTGTGCCTATTGAATTAATATTAATTTTACTGGTTGCATTTGGGTGTACCTCCCAACTTTAGGCTTATATCTTGTAGGAATTCACTTGTCCTTAAGGAATCTTGGCATAGGAAAATCATTGTATCTATATTCACCTTTTATGTGCTTGATTCAACCTTTAATACATGATTTGATGGATACAATTTACAAATCAGAAAGTCACTGTCATGATTAAAGCAACTTCTCTTTCTCAGTGCTTCCATAAGTCAGTCAGTTCACTATTAAATGCGGTAGTTTTCTATTCTCATATTATCATTTTTGACTTATTTGAATAAATAAATGAGTTTCCTATTGCAAACGGTCGGGGGAATTTTAAAAACTTCAATTGATTATTGGAAACCTTTATATGATATTATGAAAATGGGTAGATTTAACTTGAGTTGGTAGAAAATTATAATTTGGTGGGGGAGCCATTAAAAATTTGATTGCTAAGCATTGAAACCTTTATATATATAAAAACCTTGCATGACAAGTTTGATTTTTTATGATAATGTTGATTTTTTTAACAAATCTCATTCCTCGAATTTTAACTTTGAACTTTTCATAAGGTTGACATCGGAGTCGAGCATGCAAAATCAAGCGAAAACAAACATATTGGAGTTGAAGAATTGAGCACCAAATTTGAACTTAACAAAATCATTTTTTAATGCTTATTAATCTAGGGCTTCCATTTTATGCTCTAGTTTTCTATTTTGAGCCAACTCATTTATTTTGGGGTTTAAAATTAACCATTTGACTTAATCTTTTCAACTTGGTTAAAATTGAACTTAGAAACATACTAGATTTCAATTTGGACTCAAAATTGAACAAGGCAACTTTCACATCTCATTTGGTGTTTTTAAAACGAACTCATCATTGCTTTGAGGTATTAAATGAACAAGTGTTTTTCATGTTTTGCAATATTTTTCACAAATTAACATCATTTGAAATGTGTATGCGCTTCTCTCGCACTTCACAAAAATCTTGAGAATCAAAAGCATTTTGGTGATATTAAGTTGTCATAAAGATTACCTTCACATTTCGATTTGGGAACTTAAAATTGAACAAACTTGTCTAGTGTGAGAAAAAGGAATTGCGAGTGTTCTCTCTTTGTTCACGCAAACAAAGATGATCGAACTACGAATGTACTTACTCGCTATTGTGTACCTTTAGAGGGCCTACCTTGGTGGGAAAAATTACTCACCCCAAGGGAATGACTCAAGCGGTAACGGGCTAAAGCCAAGATCTTCCAAACCGCTATATAAATTTGTGTTCATGGTGAAAGCCATGGACAATGGGAAGTAGCACATGATAACTCTCCCCCAATATATTTATGATGTATAAAGCCCTTGTTCTAAGGTTGGGATAGCTCTCACAAGGATTCTATCATTGCACCCCCTAAACTGGATGCCCTTACTACAAAATTTTGTTTAGAGGCCAAAAATACCTTATATTTGTTGGTGCAAGAGGTCATGTCCTCTGAAGCCACCCCACATATACATGCGGTTCTATTGTAGAGATGAAAAGTATTCCATGGGAGATTCATGGGTACTGATGCTTGGCTAACCCGAGAATTGTGTGCACTGTAAAGGGGAGCCTGTGTGGTCAAGCATCTAGTCATTCACATAGAATATGCACAACTGGATTTGTCCAAGTGGGAACCTGACAAATATTGCCTTTTCTAGCCTAGGGTTGTACATGTGTTTGGAATTGAAAACACTTTGCTTGGATCCAAAACAGTGGAAAACAAAAATTCAACACTATCATCAAAATTTCAAACCCTTCAGGAAGAAAATACCATTGACAAAATTTCAAAATGTTATTGCTTGCCCTAGGGATTCTATCCTTAGAGTCTTCTAAACGTTTGAATTTATATCTCCATTTTCTCACTAAAGTCAACAATAGGTAACCTTTTCCTTGATTTCCACATAATACACTTTGTGGGATGAAAGAAAATTAGGACAAATGTACATTCAGTTTGAAAAACTAAGCAAGAAGTGATTGTGGTAAAAAGAAATTCATTAATCAAGATTAACCCCAATTGAACCCCACACATGTTCTTGCAATCTTCTGTCTTATGACCTTTTTCATATGAACATTGATCTTTTGGTTTGAAATAGTCTTAGGGAAAAGCATGTTCTTCATTACCTTGGTCTTGTAAACAAGTCGCTCTTAGGTTCATCTAGGATCAATTCAAACACTTCATCCATCCAAACATCTATCAAATTTCCATCTCACCAAAAAAAATTGGAACTTTGAAA